>VYZS01073162.1:0-21953 GCA_013400695.1 Neodrepanis coruscans
GGGGCGCGCCGCCGCGCCGTCCCATTGGCTGCCGCCGCCTGTCAATCAAAGACACAGGGCCCGCCCCTCTTTCCCACTCCAGGTGTGAACGCAGCCCCCCCCCCGCCCGCTCTTAAAGGGGCCGCGTCCGCTCCCCCCGCCCGCCCGACCCGCGGGTGAAAAACTCCCCCCTCGGGGGTGCGGATGCTCTGCGGGAACACCGGGGCCTGGGGGGCTTCCCTACACCCCGGTGGGTCCTTGTCCGAGGGCCACGCTCCGTAGGGACACGCGTGTCCCGCAGCAGGAGAGGGTCAGTTTTCCACGCGTGTTCCAGACCAGAGCTAAGCAGAGGCTTCCCAATAGGCTTCCCAAATGTGTGATGCTTTTTGGAAGCCCAGCACACGGCAGATGCGAAGGAACACGCAGTCCAGGCCGGGTCGAAGCGTGACTCACCAGAGAGCGTCACGGGCGCAATCCATCCTGGAGCATCGATACGCTCCAAGGACTGGATTTAGCGGCTGATCCTGAGCTTAGAGCATCCAACTGGCTTTGGTCAGGTTTGGATGTGGCCCGGCACAGCATTTAGGGGAGGAAGCTCACGGATGGGAGTGCGGTTTAACCCCTTACACTGAAGTTTTAGGTGGGGATATTTTAGGTAGGAAAACACATACTGCAGCCTAATCCTGCTTCCGCTATTTTTGGATAGATTTCTCCCCTTCTGCTGCGGATTCCTCCTCGTTGTGGGGACGGAGCTGTATTTCCTTTCCGTGACAGGACGGGGCGGGATGCTTTAATCGTGATGCTCATCTGCCGAGTGTCCCGTGTCCCTTCCCATAAAACAGCCTGCACAAGGAATGGCATCCCGGGTTCTTCAGGGACACCCAAGCTGTGCAAACACGCCGCCTCCTGAAAGGTGGCAAACGTGGATTGGGCTCATCTCGAGAACAGATTGGGTCAGCTGAACCAAAAACCAGGGGTGATGTTGAATTTGCTGGAAAACCCCACCAAACAGTGAAAGTCCTGAAGTGTCTCTCCCCTGTGCAGGCAGGACACGGGGTTTTGGCAGCCTGACAGGTCTCATGAGGAGGATGAAGACGTGTCTGTTCTCCATTCCCACGTGTGGGAGCCTATTGCAAGAGGAAACACCACACTGAAACGTTATCATCAACTGACAGAAGAGGAAAGGACAGGCCAGCCTTCAGAGTAATGAAAAATTCAGCTTTTTAAGTCTGGGCTTCAGTATTCCTGCCTTTAGTCTGGGCAAAAGTCTTTCAAGGCCTTTCTGTATCACACATCAGTGATCACAGTGATGGAATGCTGCCTTGATGACATGAGGGAAGGTGAGAGAGGAGACACATTTTTGAAAGCTACCTCTCTGGGTCAGGACATTCTCTCCCCCTGCCCATTCTCCTTATTTTCTTCTAGGTTTCTTACAAATAATGAGACTGAACATTTAACTTCACCTGACAAACTGCTGCCTGCTACAGACAGCAGTCAAGTCTTCTGCTGGACCCAAAAGCAATGTGAGGATGCCCCAGTGTCTCATGGATACTTTGGATACTCCCGGGATCAGCACCTGCAACATGCACTGCTGGAAAGATACACGTCCAAAAATCATACCCAAGAGAAATCAGAAGAAGAAGTCTGGATGTCCTGAGGGAGGAAGATATAGCTTAGGAAGACAACATGATATGAATAAATTTGGTTTATTGATGGAGGAAAAGATCTTGCTCCAGGAGGAACAGCTTGTGATTTCAGCCTCCCCAGCTGAATCTCAACCATACATTACTGCTGTTACTGGTGTAGCACTTCCCTGTCCCTCTCTATTTCCTCCTGACAGCCACCTGCACAAGAACTATTTGGCTTTTGGGACAGTTTTGAGTGCATCAGGTTGCAGAGATTGATGATAGACCTGAAGCACTGCAAGAGCTAGGTAAAACTTGAAGTTTAGGCTTTTGGTATGCAGAGGGGAGTGATTAAAAGTATATTCATATTATTATGGTTTAGGGTCTTACTTCAGCCTTTGAGAACTGGAGAAAACAGGAGAATGGCTGAGATTTAGTCTGCTGATTTATTTGAAATCTTTCTGCAAAGTAAGAGCAAGACTTCCTGTCCTGGGGGATAGAACCTGAGGCAGGAAGAGTAGCTGTATTACAGAAAATAATGCAGTCGTATAAATAGCCAATTAAAAAATACGTCTTTAGTTGTTCAATGTGGGAAACACAAAATCTACAATTTTATGGAGATGATTTCTCTTTCCTGGGAGGGAAGCATCATAAAAAAAAAACAAAAACAAAAAAAACGGTTCTTTTACAATGTTTTCAGATTTGACAGCCAAGCTTTTCAATTATTTTTACCAATTAATCTTAATATTTTTTAGTATAAGAGCAGGAGGTAAGAGGGTGGCCATGGGGTATCCCATAAAGAGAGGTCCAAAAGCTTTATATAAACTTTATAAAACAGAAATCTAGAAGGAACTCTTCTGGAAATCACCTCTGGGCCAAATCACCTCTCATTTGCACAAGATCTCTGTGCACTGAAAATAAGGGCATTTGGTAGGAACTGAGACTCAGTTGTTCTCTCCCTCCTCCCCAAGCCAGTGCCTGTGCTGGAGAGCAGTCTGTGTACAGTGTGGAGGATGATTCTTCCTTGAACCACATTAAATCTAATTAAATAGCTTACAAAAGTATTTATGAAAACAAATTTTAAAATGGCAAAGGCATGCCAACAAGGAAGATATTTCTAATTCTGTTGGTGTCTTTTTGTGGATTTGGAGTCGGTTCAGAAGTGCACACTTGGAAGGTAATTGCTGACAGCATGCAGAATCCATCAAGCTATAATTAACACTCTACTATTATTCTAATTGCCTCACTCAAGCTTCTGTGTTTTTTAATTGTAGAGCAATTTGCCAATAGAGAATTTAATTGCAATACATATTTTATACATTTTGTGACAAAGTGCCATTATTTCCACTTCGGCAAAAATGTTCCTCACTTTTTCACAGCTTGCTTTATTCCTTCCTGGGATTTTTTTTTCCCCAATACAGGAATTTGATTGCAACCTCTTGTGAAATTAGTAATGATATAATATCCAGGAGTGCCTGGAGGCTTCAGTTTGGATCATGACTCTATTAAGCTAGGAACTGTACATACATGTATCAAGACACAGCCCTGAGGAGCTTGAAATCTAAACAGAGGAGACAAACTGAGGTGAGAACAGAAGTATTATCCTTGCTTTACAGCTGGGGAAATGGAGCCCCAGATGACTCACCTTAGGTAACCCCACACACCTGGGGTGCAGCCAGGAACTCACAGGGCACCCTTCATCTTCAAATGAGTTTCTGTCTCCTGGTTCCTGCAAAAGTATCTGTCTGTAATTTACCTTGCAAGGTAGACCTTCCAAATAACTTCTAATCATCACAGTCACTTTTCATGGATGCCTTGGCTTTTACAGCAAGACCCAGCATTAAAGAAAATCCCTTATGATCTGCAGAGCACCCCAGCAGAGGGTGGATGGAGGATGGTAGCAATGCTGTCAGGCTTTGAGAGGGATGCACTTGACTTCTCCTGGGGCAGTCTGAAGGTTAGAGGCAGTGAAGTAGGAAAGGATGGGCCTTGGCTCACATTGATCATCCTCACATTTGACAATTTTCCTTCACTCCTGCCTGGTGTTTCACCTGCAGGGTCACAAATCCCTTTGTAACAACATTTGTCTTTTTCTAATAATGTTCATGATAGCTTTCTGCTCAACACATGTGGTGTTCACATTTGCAAAATGATTGATGCCCGTGGCTACAATCCCTTATATTGTCAGTCTGCTGCATGGACGTGTCAAATCAATATAACCATGGTGCCAAATGTATAAAAACATTACAGCAGGTGTGTTGTGGGGACAGCATACAAGATCACAGGGATTATTCAGCACAGCAACAGTCACATTTATATATGTGGTCTTTGGTATTATCTGCTCATGGCAAGCTGCATTATTTTGTTCCTGGCATCCAGGTTGTGAGGGATGGTTTCTCTGGTATGACCAGACCAACAATAGCATCAGCATTCCAGAGGTTTATTAGTAGATCTGGTTACACCAGATCTGCAAGGACAATTTTATGGCTTGTTGCCACCCAAAGCTGGTCTCTGTCTCTCTTGGATCCCAACCCAGAGCTCGTTTTGTTGGAACAACCTGCAAGATGCATGACACAATCCAAAAGTGCCCAGCAGCAATGACTAATGATAACATCACTTCTCACTGCTTTAATGGGTGAAACCAATTCAGCTTAGCAGGAGGCAGCATGTGACAGTGAGAATTAAAGGAAGAGATGATCAAGTCCAGCTTCAGTACAGGGTAACTAACAGTGCTGACATGAAAGTTTACCTTGGGCTTAAACTCAGAAGAGTTTGCCTTGCAATGACACATAAACCTTTTCTTCTTTCAAAATCAGAGGCCAGTGCTTGAACTCTGGTCCTCCAGGAACATAAAGGCTTTGATCAAGACCAGATCATGCTTCGTTAATGTGAAAGTTCAGTCGAGTAGCTGCTGTCGTTTCATTTTTCACAGGCAGTGAGTTAAATTGCTTTCCGAGCCTCAGATGGGCACAGGCAGTTAGCAAAGGATGGTGCAAATAGCTAGATCCAATTAACTAAATCCAAGTTCTGTCACAACTTTGCCTCCTCTGATCTTCCCCTTCCCCTCCCACCCCCCGATAGACTTTTTTTAAAACTTTCATATAAATCTAGGTGTATTTATCTTTTTAAAACCAGACTAAGAAAATAGCGTGACAGTATGACTGTCAAGAGAGATGGTAGAGAGAAGGAGACTTAGCACTAGATTAGGACCTGTTATTTGTATGGACAAAATGCATAAGGGTTTAAATGTAAACCAGTGTTACTCAGACCTGGAGATTACACTGAACTGCTTAAAAGCAATTTTTTTTTGTAGACAAGGCAATGGACTGACTTGGAGGGCAGGAAGAAAGTTGGTAGACCTAAGTCTTAACACTGTCTGCTTGGATCACACATTTCAGCACAACATCACTACTTCTGTAATCATGCTCAGGCTCCAAAATTCAGAAGTTCCCCCAAGCCCAGGGAGAGGTTTGCCCCCTGTGAGCTGGCAGGTATTAGGGTTTGCTCTTTAGATTTGGGCTTGGACTCAGGTCTGTGTCATGCCTCCAACAGCAAGGGCAGAGCTGGAGACAGAGCTATTCCCAACTGTGACTAGTGCTAACAGTGTTTATGCTATGAGGAGCTCTATTAACTGGCATAATAACTATAATTACATGGTGTAACTTCTCCTTGTTGCTTTCACCTCTAGGCTGAGATGGAAGTGTGAAGTTCTTGCAGCCCCAGAGGAATGTGTTAGATGAAATGATGCAAGCAGAGGAAAGAAGCTGGAATCCAGCTGCAATTACAATCAGAGCCACCTGCCCCTGCTCAGAGAATAATAATTAAAAAATTAGAAACATTAGAGTAGGAGGAGTTTTACTTCTCTTTCAGATAGGGATGCTTTAAATCAAGACTACTTTTTCACTCTGGAAAACTCTCTTATAGAAAGGGTTAGAGATTTCAGGTGCAGCTGGAAATTAGTAGATGCTTCATTTCACTGCATATCCTTGCCTCAATGTAAATGGGAAAACAAGCCACCACCAAGTGATGGGTTAGCAAGTGTTTCCAGAGTAAAGTTTTATTTGTTTGCTGATGGCTGTTGACTTCTAGTGACTTCCACTGCAAACAAAGGTAACTCACCCTACCCCAAAACAACCCTCACCTTCTGTGGGCTCAGAGAAGGAAAAACCTACACAGAGTAAGTGCAGGGTACCCTCTCAAAAAACTGCCAAGCTGAGTATTTATTTAATAGCTCACTGTCCAGACTTTATAGCACAGATGAAGGGCACCATCAGCAAGGGTGGCCTCTGCCTGGCAGCATTTTCAAGGCAAGTTTAGCTGAGCATTGCACAAGTTAGGGCTGTTCTCAAAGGTCCAGATCCCATATAACAATTAAAGAAAGATGATTACAGAATGACCACAGCAGCCAGGCTCTGGAAGCATCTGGCAAGCAAGGACTGTCTTACAGGTCAGAGCTAGTTTTTTCCAACTGTTGTTCTTGATCTTTATCCACACTTTAAGTGTGGCAAGATACCTTGTGACAACTTTTATTGGGAGTCAATTGCTGCCTCTGTGATTACCATGAGCTGTTACCGAGCTGTCTCTCATTGCTTCATCTGGCTGGAAGACATTAGGGTTTGTCCACTGCTTCATCAACTTTGATCCCTTGTTTAGGAAAGAAATCTGTTTCCTTGCTTGAGTGCCTTGTTCTTGGCTAGGCATTGAACTGCAGGCTGATATTTCTGTTTGGCCCTTGAAGCCAACTATTAACCACACTTCTTGTCCTGCTGGTACCACCCAGGAGTGCATCAATAGTGCAATACAAATGGCACAGCATCATTATATGAAGAACAAAATATGTGGCAGGGCCCTGCTGTGGCTTAGAGGCTCTGAGAAGAATCTCTCAAAATATCTTAGACATCTGCCATGTGTAAAATCTCATGATTGTTCTTCAAATTCTTCTGTGGATACATCAGCCTCTCCTCTACTTCTCTATTCATCTCCCTCTGCTAACACATGTGTTCTTACCAGCAGTGTATGACACAAGGATGGTTTTCCTCCACAGTTATTCTATTTATTCAGTACCTGAGGTATTATCCTCTGGTTTGAGCCACCCTAAGTCACTCCCATAGTACAGAGTTGGGATGACATGAAGGATTATGACTTCATGTAGGAATAAGGAAGAGCAGATGAAGGCATAATAGACACAGATCCTGCTTTATGCCAATGCCATAGCTAATTAGAAACAGGGGAAAGCAAGTAGATGGGAAGTGTCTCAAACTTCTCTCAGAGCTTGCCATAGCACATGAATGAGTCTCTGGCATCATCACACCATCATTGCAGTAGTTGGACAACTTTGTCCACAGATCTAGTGATGGATGTTTAGCATTTCTGTATAAGCTCTGCATGTCTTCTGTGCCATCCCTTTCTCACCATATGCTTTCTTCTTCTCCCACAAGATGTGAGCAACCACGGGAAGTTGCAGGGATGCATAGTGACTGTTTCCCTTATATCCCAGGAGGATTACATTCCTTTTGCCTTTGGCATACAGTTTCCATCAGCTCGGCAGTAAGGCACGCTGTAATGTAAGAGCTCACACAGAAATAATGAGACTGAATCTGTTACCAAAACACTGGCTGGAAACAGCACTGTTTGAAGAGGCACGAAATGCCTTATGCCCTCTGCCACCCAAATTTAAAAAAAACCAAAACCTACTCCGCTGTGATGTAATTTGTCTTCTGGAATAGAGGAAGCCACACAGAGCTTTTAGCTTCACAACTCTGCTGCTCCAGAGAAGAGCTAATTTCAACTGAGATTTCTTTCTGCTCTTTAGCTTCCATATGTTTCTCCAAGAGGATTACATCACTCCTTTCCACCCCATTTTGTTCTGGTTACCCTGGACAATAGCATCACCTATTCTGTTTTAGATCTGTAACCAGATACCTTGAAGTTAAGGCCAGACCAACAAGCCACCTCTGCTCCTTGTGTAGCTATGGCAGCATCATCTACTCCTAAGGCATGGAGAGTGGATTATTCCTCAGGACAACTTAAAGAACAGGCAGTGTCTAACAGAACCCTCAAAGGAGAAGGTGGAAGTTAAAAATGTCACTCTTACCTCTTGCTTACCTCCATCGTGATGAATCCAGGTGGCAGCAATGCAGTAAATAGCCACCTGCCCTGTGCACAGGCTCACTGCCATGGGCAAGCAGAGGCTTGCTGAGAGGAGGAAGGGGAGCTAAACTCCTTCCCTTCTGCTCCATCACCACCATCTGATGACACACAGGTTCTTGTTTGTACAACCCTTCCCTTAGAATCAGGGCTATTGCAGCAGAGGTGAACTCTGCTCTCCCCAGCATTTAGGGGGTGTGGGGGGTCTGTACTCAGGGTCCCTTGATGAGCTACACCTGTGGGGACAAAACCAGCTGTGAGCTGTCAACAGTCAGTCTCACCTCCCGGGCACCACCTCTGCTGTCCCAAGCTTTTATCTTTTCAAGGGGTGAAGTGGTGGGCAGTGGGTGCTGGTTTTTCTACCTGATGACCTTGCTGGCTGTTCTGCCAGAAATGCTAGAGCTATACTTCAGATGATTCCTTGTTTCTGGCCCTGGGACTTGTCCTTTCTTTGGGCTGAAGAGGATGTCTCTAGGGTGTACTGGATGTTTTTGAGTGCGTGGTGGACCCTTATGAGATTTGGAATAGCTGTGGTGGCTCCAAGCTACAGCGTGAGGTGTAAGTGAATGAGATTTACTTCTCTTGTTAAATGCTATTTTATCAAGTGCTGTTTTGTTTCATTCTGTTCACCTTGAGTTTGGCTAATAATTGCTGAGTGACTCTATCTGACCTCCTGCATTGTTTGAAGTGGTGCCTCTGTGTGAGATGTTTCCTTGGGACTTCATATACTTTCTGTGCTTCTGCAGAGAGACCAGTGTTGGATGTGGTCAGGAGGGGTTGCTTGTTCCAATGCCCAGGGCATTTTCAGATGGTTTCCATAAGGATAGTTTTCCTTGGCTTCTTGTCTGATGGCTTTGAGGCTTGGGCAGTACTTCTCCTCTGTCATCTGGGCAGAAGGCAAACAGCAGAATGCAATATAGGCAGGAGGTCTGTATGTACCACACTGTGTAAAGGTAATGCAAAGCTTAAGCTGGCTTGTCTCTGAAATATCCAAATTGTATAGGTTTGGGCAGCTTCCTTACATATGGCAGTCTGCAGGTGACTACAATCCTCTAATAGATCATCCATAATTTAATAAAAGTTAGCTGGCTGTATTAATGTAAGGCAACACGTTGGAAAAAGTCATTAATCATAGCAAGTCTTGATGGCTGCTGAGCCCGCACCTGCGAGGCTGGAGCCTTGGGAAATAGTATTTGAGCAATCTGCATGGCTTTGACAGAATGCCTGTAAGTTTTTCCCATTACATCATTACTGGGGCCAGCACAAAGGCTATCTGAGTTGCTTAAGGAAGTGTATTGTGGAAAACAATTCTACTTTGATGACTGATCCAGGCATTTATTTAGGCAAAGCAGAAGCAGTTGCATTGGCTCATTTGATCTGTGCTGTTAATGGGAGAGACAACTCAGTGCATGCTTTTGTTATACTTGCTCTTGCTTGCATAAGTTCTTGAGATTTTTTTTTTTTTATGAACAAAACTATCTACCCCTTCACATGGCAATCACGCCAGTGTCACAATCTTAATTATCACTCAGGTTTTCCAGATGGGAGTTTTTACAAAATCTGGCTCTGAAGAATTTGCCCAGGTTTGAGAAAGTCACTGAATATGATACTGAAAAGCTAGAAAAATGCACGTATATTATAAGAAAATAAAGACAGGATGCAACATGTGCAGGCATGGGGTCAAAATAAAAGAGCTACTTCATTCTCACTTTTGTGCATTGCTTTTGCACCAGGAATATGTCAGCAGCCCCCCATATTCTTTTGCAGCAAAGATGCAAAAGTTACTGGTTCCCTGAAAAGGAAGGAAATCTGTTACACCAATCATACTGATCTCTGGGGCTGTAGCTGGAGCACCTTACAAACCATTTGCTTTTTTTTTCTTAACATTCATTCTCTCTTAATGTTTCTCATATGTTAGTGGCTGTTATTAAAGGCTTGATAAATTGTTTGAATGAAAGACTTGCAGAAATGGCCAATTCACCTCTTTGGTATCAGACTTCGAAACTTTGTGTACTCTCTAGTAATTAAATAAGATAAACTGACCTTTTGAAAGAAAAANCTTGATGGCTGCTGAGCCCGCACCTGCGAGGCTGGAGCCTTGGGAAATAGTATTTGAGCAATCTGCATGGCTTTGACAGAATGCCTGTAAGTTTTTCCCATTACATCATTACTGGGGCCAGCACAAAGGCTATCTGAGTTGCTTAAGGAAGTGTATTGTAGAAAACAATTCTACTTTGATGACTGATCCAGGCATTTATTTAGGCAAAGCAGAAGCAGTTGCATTGGCTCATTTGATCTGTGCTGTTAATGGGAGAGACAACTCAGTGCATGCTTTTGTTATACTTGCTCTTGCTTGCATAAGTTCTTGAGATTTTTTTTTTTTTATGAACAAAACTATCTACCCCTTCACATGGCAATCACGCCAGTGTCACAATCTTAATTATCACTCAGGTTTTCCAGATGGGAGTTTTTCCAAAATCTGGCTCTGAAGAATTTGCCCAGGTTTGAGAAAGTCACTGAATATGATACTGAAAAGCTAGAAAAATGCACGTATATTATAAGAAAATAAAGACAGGATGCAACATGTGCAGGCATGGGGTCAAAATAAAAGAGCTACTTCATTCTCACTTTTGTGCATTGCTTTTGCACCAGGAATATGTCAGCAGCCCCCCATATTCTTTTGCAGCAAAGATGCAAAAGTTACTGGTTCCCTGAAAAGGAAGGAAATCTGTTACACCAATCATACTGATCTCTGGGGCTGTAGCTGGAGCACCTTACAAACCATTTGCTTTTTTTTTCTTAACATTCATTCTCTCTTAATGTTTCTCATATGTTAGTGGCTGTTATTAAAGGCTTGATAAATTGTTTGAATGAAAGACTTGCAGAAATGGCCAATTCACCTCTTTGGTATCAGACTTCGAAACTTTGTGTACTCTCTAGTAATTAAATAAGATAAACTGACCTTTTGAAAGAAAAAAACAAGTGGGGCTTTCAGCAATGTAATATCTGAAAATAAAAGGTGAAACTTGGTAGGGGAGGCTGACAAATAGGCGTTATGTTCTTCTCAGGTCTATGTCATGTGCGAAAACATGGTGTTGCTGCAGGATTTTTCTGTGTCATAGCATTTTTATCCTGTTTTAAATCTTTTGTAAGACTTAATATTTGTCACCCTCAAGTGTGTGGGAGAGGAATGGGTTTTAAGCTGTACCTCATTTCTGAGGAAGGCCGCAGTAATTAGTAGGACATCCTTAATGGGATTGCAAGAACCTCCAATAAGAAGAAATCTGCTCCACCCTCTGATAAAGTCACCGGCAATAGATATTTCCTCCTAACCTGGTCTTTGAAAGACTCAGCAAGACTTGGCCATAAATGTCTTTGCAGAAAAGGTAGTTCTGGTTGTCCAATTTACACTCACAAGTCCACCAGCACCCCCAAGGCAGCTCCAATGGGAACTGGTTCCATTACTTCTCTTTCTGCAACAGGTCAGACAAGCAGTGGGCACTGAAGTATTTCAGAGAGTTTCCAAAAACCAGGAGGACAGTCCAGGGCATAGGTCCAGCCATGCCTCTTTTGAATGCCTCTCCTAAAGTACTGCAGACTGTAACAGGGAGAACCATGAAACTGGTATCTTGACAGCTGGAACTCATGTCTCGTGGGATAATGGACTGTGCAGATTTGCACCGTAGTGGATTTGATCCAAACTGACTGTCAGCTTGCAAGGATGCTGAAGGAGCCCATGGAGGGAGTCTCCTCCAGTGTCCTTCAGCACAACAGTCTTTCCCATCCCTCTGCTGCCAGGTCATTTGTCTGCTTCATGGGCTCTGCTTTGGCTAGGAATGGCACATCCCCATCTCTTCCTAGTTCTTGGAAATTATTTTCCACAAATATTATAGGCTGTATCTATTTATGTATTTTAAATTTTTTTGCAAAAGGTATTTTTAACTAGCTTTAGTGTGACCTCAAAAGGTTGCTGCAGTGTGAAGCTGGAGGAAAGCAGAGCTGTGTGCGTGCCTGGTATTGTCTGCATGCACCAGACCCTGCAGCTACTCATTCCTTCTTGTGCAGGCAGCTGAGAGCGTGACAATAGCCTTTGGATATCATCCCGTTTCCTCCCCCCGCTTAAACCTGAGCGTTGTCTTCCAGGTGTTACAGACGTTTTTGAAGTCAAAACACTTGCCAACTCCAATTAAACTTGTGGTTTGCAGACAAATTGGGAGCCGGCCGGAGAGGAAGCTGGCAGGAGAACAGCTTTGTGCATATACCGGGTTCCAGGACAGCTGAGTTTCCATAGGTTTTGTGGAAATAGTCATCAGGGCGGAGATGAGATATCAGTGATCTGCCTTTGGTGAGGAAGGCATAAATGCACAGCTGCATTGTGACTCTACAGGGGCAGGGACCTGCTTTGGTTAGGTAGGCTAAGCTCCCATTAGAGGTTAAAAATTGGATAACTCAGATTTCATTTGTCCAGCTTGTGGTCCAAAAGCACAGTCTCAGTGCCACCTCTCTTTGCATGGGCATGGGCTGCTCATTGTTTTTTTACCATGAGGGTGGTAAAACACTGGCACAGGTTGTCCAAAGTTAGGTTGGACAGGGCTCTGTGCAACCCGATTTAGTTGAAGATGTTCATTGCAGAAGGGTTAGACTTGATGAACTTTAAAGGTCCCTTCCAATACAAACTATTTCGTGATTTTTTTGGGGGGTACCCTCTCTTGGTTTTTTTTCTTGCTTCCTTCCTTCTCTATTGTGGCTGCTTCAGTCTCCAATCCGTCCTTCTCCCTGATCCAGTCCTGTGCTTCCCCCTTATCTCCTGCAAGACCAGTTCAGAAAAGGGCTGATTTACTCTCACCTCTTTGCAAATCATTTCTGGGCATTTGAAGTCTCCTTTTATTCAAATGTTTAATCAAGCTAAGAGGCAGCTTGAGGCCATTTGTAATGCATTTTTCTAAAATGAAGTGAGAAAGAATTTTCCTGAACTTGGAATATTTCAGAGACCTTTGAACAGTGTCTTTCAGATTGGATAGTGACCAAGTCCAAACACTTGGGTTTTGTTTGGGGAGAAAGAAGGTTATTTTGATTTTTCTACTTGCAGTTTAGGAAACATTTGCATTTTGAACAGCAGTGTAAAAAAGTACCTTCAGTTTTGGCGTTTACTTGAAATGGGACACTTCACCTGGATTTAAAAAATGGATCAAAATAGCCTCAAAATTAAACATTTCCTGCAAAAAAAAAAAAAAGCTCATTGTGACAATATTTTTTTCTGTGGGAAAATACTGTGTAATAAGGAAACTGCTCATTAGTTCTAGCATTTGATACTATTGGAGAAGTCTTTTACAATTAAAAACCAAATTCTTCTTCTTCTTTTTTTTTTTTTAATTCACTCTTCCAGCCAAAGTGGAATCTGAGAATAAAGTCAGACACAAAACCAGGAGGAAACAGTTTGTTAGACTGGGAGTGAGTTTTGCAGTGCATCTCACTGTCCTGTTTTAGTGATCCTTCCAACCTGGTTGGCAGCACTGCAAATGCGTTCACAGAAAATGTGGCCCTGGTGTTGCAGTGATGTTTCTCCCCAGCATCCTGGTTCAGCTCTGCAGGAATTCCAGCCCTCTTACTAAAGTTACTTGCTGTTCTCTGCCTGAAGGCACTACAACCAGCTCCCAAAATGTCTCTGTGCCCTTGCCTTGTGCCATACCCTTTTTGATTTTGCTTGCTACGCCCTATCTGCCAGGCATCGTTTTCATTTATATTATAGCCCCTGCTATACCTGTGAAAGCTCCACTCTGGTGCCTCTGAAAGCCCTAAAACGAGCTGCG
This sequence comes from Neodrepanis coruscans, assembly GCA_013400695.1. NCBI lineage: Eukaryota > Metazoa > Chordata > Aves > Passeriformes > Philepittidae > Neodrepanis > Neodrepanis coruscans. The sequence continues at coordinate 13,562 of VYZS01073162.1, forward strand.
CTGTGGCAGAAGAGAAGTGCTTGATTGCTGTGAGTGTGAGGATAAAGTGGATTGGGGAGTAGTGCCAAAAGACACTTTAAAAATTACTTTCTGCTGCAAATGTAGGCTTTTGAGCATCCCTTGTATAAAGGGTTTCAGGTCCAGACACCACTGGGGCATTTTGGAGGGCAGAGCTGAGGAGATGGAGACCTGCAGAGAGATCTGTGGCTCTTTGATGTCTGGAAATAAGCCCACATCCAGCATTCTTCCCACCAGCAAGAGTTTTCCTTTGCCATTCCCAGTGTTGGTGGTCATGTGGTGTCCCTAGTTGCCAGGAAGCATTTGAGTTTACAAAATCAGTTCTTTTGAGTGGCTCCCAGCCCCTCATCCTATGCACAAGAGCTATGCCTTGCTGTTTGCCCACCACCCGAAGAAGGACGTGCAGGGTGGTACTTGTGTCTCCTGGAAGCATCTCTCCTCCTGCAGCCTTCTTCCTGACCGTGTTTCTGCTTTTCCTCTTGACTATTTCACCATCCTCCACCTCCCCCCACCTCCATCTGGTTTCTATCTGGACTAAACAGATGTTTTTCCACTTCTTAAATGTCCTGTTCGCTCACCTCGCCGATGTCTAACAGGGATTGTTCATTCTTCTTTCCCCAGGTGTAAAACTTGAAAAACTGGAGGGGCTGGGGAAGAAACAGCTTCTCTTAATAACCTGATGTGCATTTAGTGTTGGTGGAGGGATGAGGGAAACCTTTCCAATTATTCACCTTGCAGCCTAGAACCCCGTTACTCCTTCCAGGTCCCCTTTCCATTGCCAGTTTATACAGAGGATCAGACCTGTGATTTATGCCAGGGCAGTGTGTATAATATTCTCACTTTCATGTTATAAATGTTTAACAAATCCATAAGGTATCAAAAGAACTTGTGGAGGAGATTTGCTGAGAAGGCTTGTGGATAAACCTTTTGGACTTGGCTGGAAAGCAGACATATACAGTTTATTGCTTCCCCCTCTGCAGAGTGACAATAGGTTAATTGTAGACTTTTCCTTAAAATAAAAGTTCCTTGCTTGGCAATTCAATCAAGTGGTATCTGTCATGTTGAGATCTTGTGAAGGATTTATTCCCATTTTAAGTAATGTTTTGGAGGTGCACACTCCATATGGAATGCATTAGACAGCAGCAAGGTTTGCTGGCATGCTCACAGGGCTTGGGAAGGTACATGTCCCTTGGGCACTGGGGCTCATTGGTGAGAATCTTCTGCAGTTCACCAGGGATCTGATTTCCCCTTGCCTTCTTTCTCTCCTTTTCCCCTTACATGGCTCTGAAGGTCTCAGAGGGAGGCTTTTCCCAGCCTTCCCGTGGGGGGACCTGGAGCATCACAGCAGAGGGGCCTCTGCCCATTGCCAGCAGGAGGAGGACCCCAGGTCCCTGTCCACTGAAGCAGGAAGCCAGCAGCTCTCCCAGTGACATTGGGGCAGAAATCCTGTTGCAGATCCCAGCTGGGGTCCTTGAGGCAGTATTGGCACAGCAGTCCTCAGTCCTTGCCAGGCTTTCTGGGGTTGCAGAGATGGTTTAAGCTGCTTTGAGTGCCAGAGATGGTGGCAGCCACAGCTGGTGTCCCTTTCCAGCTATGGTGTTGCTCAGCTCCTGGGCAGGGGGGACTGAAGATAGGGCTGAGGTGCAGAACCACTTTTTCTCTGGAAAAAAAACAGCTGCCTTCTGTGATGGGAACTGAATGACCAAGTGAAATAGTGTTATTTGGAAGCTGCTCTCTTCTTGGCTTTTGTATTTATTTATTTTTTAGTTGGCTGAGCTCTTTCTCCAGTAAAAACAGCAACCAGAGCTGGGATAAATGATCAAAATTCTTGAAGGGCAAGTGCTTGCCAGGTGTCCCAGCTCTCTGCCACCTTGGGAGGTGGGTGTTGGCCCCTGGCCACCCTGGCCTCTGGGTCAGTCTCTACTGCTTTGCTGTAGGTTATGGAAACCGTCCTCCTTGGAGACCATATCTGCAAGCACTGGCATTTTCCATGCTGCCTGCCAAGGGGGGCTGTGCAGTGTGGATTAGCAACTGAATGTGAGCACAGCCTGCTCTCCCAGGGAATTTGGCTTTTGTCTGGCACAGGCTACTGAGACCAGAACACCCATGTTACTGCTCTGCAGGTGCCTGGCTGCAAAGGGCACCTTACTGTTCTACATGTGATTTGAGAGACATCTCCATGGTGTGCTGGGTACTGATGAGGAGCAGCAAGGAGTGGGAATTGCTTTTGCTGTGCATTTGCTCTCACAGGTGGTTTCTATGAGATCCATGGTCAGAGGGATGTGCTTGCTCCAAGCAAGTGTGAGCTGCACTGTTAGAGGGGCTCAGAGACATAAAACAATGGATTGCAGGGAGTAAAAAGCAAGCAAGCAAAAAGAAACAACCTGGACAACTTGAGGCCATTTTAATCTAGATTTACCTGCTGTAGCTTTGGAGCATTGTGCATCTACCATACCTGCCATGAAGTCTGCAGGTTCCCTGATCCCTGGGATTGTGGGCACTGAGGCACATTCCCTGCAATTACTGCCAGTCCCAGAAGGAGAAAACATATCCTTGTGTGCCCCAGAGGAAGGCTATAATGTAGGGGCAGAGGGAGGAGAGGCAAAAGTGGGATTTTAGATGCTTTTATGAAAGTATATTGTAAGTGAGAAAACCCGGCTCTTTTGGCCAGGGAAAGCTGGGTCCCTGTTGGGGCAGCTCAGCATCACACCCATGTAAGGTCTTTTTGGAGACAGGACCCTTCCCTGGGTGGAGTTGGTGTCCCTCCACAGCAGTGCTGGTGCTGTGTGATGCTGGCACTGTCAGTGGCAGAAAAGAAGTTTAGTTTTTTACAGAACATATTTCCCTAAACAATCTTGAAGATTTCAGCCAGAGCTTTGGTATTTCATGTTCCCCAACCCAGTGAAAGCTGAAACTTGGTGTGGAGTGGAGGGGGTGCAGCAGCCGCGTTACTAATGGGATGTGGAAGTGCCATATGGTCCTGAAAAATCACTGTCAGTGGAGACAACGTTGAGGAGCCCCCTCTCAGAGGGGCAGGGAGGGAGAGGTAATTAATCATTCTCACCTCCTAATAAGCATGTGAGCTCTCATACCAACCAGTGCTCTTGTCAGAGGAGTGAGACTTCAAAGCCTGCGATCCCCTGTAGCCCTGCAGATGCACAGGGCACTGCTGAGCTGAGGCTGCATCCCACTGGTGTACAGTGTGTGCATATGAAAGCACCAAGAACTGGTGACAAATGTGATGGGGGTAGCTGTAAAGGCTGCCTTCAGACAGAGATATTGTGTTTTACAGAGCTTCACCTGGGTTGTGTGGCTCACAGCATCCCTGGCTTGTCCCAACACTGGTCTCTGTGTCTGAGGGAATTTTGCTTCCAGGGGTGTCCAGCTGGAGACCTTTCATTTAACTTTAAAAGTGAGGAGTCTACAAAGCAAGAAAAATTTAACTCCCATGAGCACTTGACTCAATTGAGCTGGCAAGATCTGAGTCCCCATCAGATCAGCTGTGCGAGTCTGACGCTTCATAAGCACGTCCCTGGAGCCACCAGCTGACTTTCCACTGCTGGAAAATCAGCAGCTCCTTGTTCTTTTATCTTTGAGCTCTGGCTGGATGAAACTGAAAGTAGTACTGGGGGGGGAAGACTATTTATTCAGGCTTTTCTTATTTAACAGACTTCCCTTAGTCCCAAGCACCTCTGTTGCATGTTTCCCTCTGTGGCGGAGTCTGCAGTACCTTCCTCTGGCCACAGACAGGCTCATTCAGCCCTTCCCACTGTTTTAGTTGTGAACTTGGTGTTAGGCTGGAAGAGTTTTGAGAAAATCATGTTTCAGCTCGATCCTACTTCCATTGTTTGTGGATAAAATAATACTTCCAAATCTCATAGCACTTCATAAATATCACTGCCTGTGTGGAGAGCAGTAGGCACTTTCCAAATCTTTGTTTGCCAGGCCATGGAGATTTTGAATATTTATTGGGAAGCTGAGCTGGATCTGTCTCTGCCCACAGAGCTGGCAGTGACTGTTTACAAGGGAACAGGGGTCAGGGCAGTGGCTTGCTCAGGGCAACCCTGTGATTTACTGAGGATTTTCTGCATCCAAGTCTGCTATCTTTGGAGCACAGGGATTTGTCCCTCACTGGTACCACTAGTGAGGAGGCAGGCACTGAGGAGCATGGTGATGCTGGTGCTGTAACTGGATGGGCAACTCCTGTGTGAATGCAACTGAGTGAGGAATAGCAGCACTGGGAAGAGGGTGCTGGAGGAATAAGCCCTCAGGAAGTTTTTTCTCTGCTTTCTACAAAGACTGCATCTCCAGGAGGAACCTTGGGAGCAGCTTCCAGCTTGCCCTCCTGTCCCAACCACAGCTTTCCCTGATGGGTTCACCCCAGCAGGCACAGCCCAGCACCACCACTGCTACTGCGGGAGCCACAGCACTTCATGTGGGGTACCCAGAATAAAGGAAGTCAAACCAAGCTGTCCTTGGCTTGTGTTTAGCTCTGGTTAAGCAAACAGGCTTTGCAAATTCTGTGGTCTGAACAAGCTTCCACTTGTATTTCCACATGCGGCATCGTCCCGAGCTGTAACACAGAGCAGATCCCACAGAGGTTTGTGTGTGGGAAGACCTCTGCCCAGGCAGGGATCACCCATGTCCTCCTGCTGGAGTGTTGTCTGGGCACAAAGTGGCTCTGCAGCATAGAGTGGAGGGAGCTGAGGCAAATGTGTGTGGTATGTTGCTTAACCATAAAAACCAATACCCAGCCTGGGGTATGGCTTTTGCTGGGATTTTTTTTTTAGATGTCTGAGCCTGAAAATTTGTGCCTGTGCACACAATTTTCCCTCTAGTCCACCATCAATCCATAAAGATAATTTCCTTTTCCTACAGACCTTGCCTCTCTCCTGTGTCCAGGAAGGCAGGACTGTTCTTCCAGCAACAACACAAAATTGGTAGCTTTGGTTTCCTATATCCACCCTGGTGTATCTGTAGGGGGAAAATCATCCATCTGATGAGCCCAATCATGTCATCAGTCACAGGGAGGCCCTAAGAGCAGCCAAGCTGGAAGTGACTGGTGCTCTGAATAGGTTTTGGAGACCTCCTGCTTGCTGTGGGAAGGGACACATGGGACTTGCCTGAGCACACAAGGTTCAAGCAGCAGCACTTATATATCTAGTAATCTCTGGCAATTCACCGTATCCTAAACATATAGTTTCATTAAAGCTTATTTCTGAAGCAGTCCTGGTGTCCCAGTGAGGCCACCAAACCAGCTGTGGGGTTTTTTGTTAGTTTTCTACACTGGAGTTTTAAACTCTGCTGCTCAGTTTGCCAACTGCTGTTCTTTCTGATGCTACCCAGTTGTTTTGCATGGCCTTGAAGTGGTTTCCCAGCTATTTGAACTCCCTAAATGACAATGCTTCATTATTGTCTGATGGAGAAGTGGATTCTTCTGTTTATATGTAAAGGTTCCCCTCCTTCCCCCCTACCTCCCTCAACATATGCAAAGGCACTGCAGAAACTGGAACCAGATAAAAAAGAAGAAAACAGGCTTTTAAAGCAAGTTCTGAAGTGTAAAGATGTGAAGGCCACTTAGAAATCATTGCCTTGTGCTTTCTCCCACACTGTGATTCATTTGGTCCAATCCATCATTGATTCAACATGCTCATGGGCCAGAGCCTTCAAAGACAACTGTGCATCTGCTTTAGCCATTCATCAAGGAGGAGCACAAAGGAGAAGGGCAAAGGAAAATGTATTGCCAGCTCCCTTTGGTGCTGTTTAATGGGTGTGAAAGAAGGACAGTGGAGAATCTGGGTTAATGAAAGCCAGGATGACTGAGGAAGTGCCCCTTGGGACATATATTTTTCAGCCCAGGTATGGACCTTGCTAAATTTAATTCTGCAGAGGAACTTCAAACACCGAGCAAGGGAGCCAAAATGAGGTCAACATGCAAAAGAGTAATCCAGTGCAGGTGGATGTTCTTCCCCAGATGTGGCCCCCAGCCTCATGTGGACACCAAGTGGAGAGGGATTGTGGACTGTGCATTCCCGTTGTGTCTCTCATTTCCCCAATAGGCAACAAAATATTTTCAGGTACATGCTCTTCTGTTATTCCTGAGGGCTCCAACAGCCTAATCCCTAAATATCTGAGGTTGCTCGTTCAGCTGCAGTTCTGCCTGAAAAGTATTTATCTTGCACATCTGCTGCAAGTTGATTCCCTGCAGCACAGTCCTGGTCACAGGACCAAGGCCAGCTGTGCTGTCTTGGCTGTTGAGCTGTGTGCTCATAGCCTTGGTGCAGGACCTGAGGGTACCTGAGGGATACCTGAGCTGACTGGCTCAGTGCTTGCACAGGCATCCTCTCTGCAGGGGACAGGTATGACTGAACAACCTGCCAAGCAGCAGCACCTCCTCTGACCGACCCAGTGTGGCAGCAAACCCAAATTCATGGTGGGCTCCAGGGAAAGTGTCTTGTCTTAACACAACCTGGACAATATTTTGTTGAGATTGCTGGGCTTGTTCCTCATGTAATCTTTGACCCTGCTGAGTTTTCTGGTGGTTAAGTGGGATTTGGTTTACCTCATGTGTTCTATTTATTTTCTTGCTTTCCAACGTTGTTTTTCCTGTCCTTTCTTTGCCTACCGTGGTCCTTCCTCATTCTCTGTCCCTCCTTCTCATGTACCCTTACCCTTGTAGAATGGAAAAGAAAAAGGTGGCTGCTTTTTAGGAACAGGTTTGACACTTTTTTTTTTACCTTAAAAAAAAAAAAAGAGAGAATGGTGGCAGGAAAATATTCTTTTTGTAGTTCTCTAAGTTTATAGGAAAAAATAAAAGGAAAAATAAGACCATAACCTGGAGAGTATCATGTCATATGCCTGCACAGCCCAGCAACTCTCTAAACACACTTGTTCAAACAATGCCAGTGGAAAATACCAAGTGGGACAACAGGAAAAGAGAGAGTCTCCACTCTCCACCTTTCCTCTTGTCCAAGCAGAGTCATACCTGTGCATGTGAGAGGGTGAATTCATAGATGACCTGAGTTGTCCTTGTGTAACATCTTTCCCATAGGGCGTTAGGTACTTGAGATGTTACTGTCTCTCTTTGGCAAGGACAGGAGTTAATATTGGCAGGGTTCATTTTTTTTTTTTTTCTGGGCATCCTTGAAGCTTACCTCAAATTCCTGAGCTAGCTAACCCTCTGTTAACAGACAGGGAAAACTTGTCCTTCTTTGCTGTGAGTTTATCTTGGTAGAGGAAGATTGTTTCAAGTTGTACAGAGGAAGAAGGACACTGTATGATACCATGGGGAATATTCTTGGGCAAATTATTGGCTGGTATGAAGCAGCAAGTGATAGAACATGTCTTGCAGTTACTTATCTCACTTTTGGGGGAGGTTGAGGCCTCCTGTGTTCTCATGTGATCCTATTTATCACCGATATTAAGTTCTTTTCAATCAAAGATACTTTGCCTGAAGTTTTGTGAAGACTCTTCCAAGTCGTTGAGCAACAATTTGTTCTCAGAATAAACCAATTTGCAGCTGGGGCCTGAAATGCTTTGAAGAAGATGAGTTTATACTTGCAGGCATTCTGCTTTGTGCTTATCTTGATTTGGCCTTGCAGATCTTAGTCCAGATTTATAGCTGAGTGCAGTCTTCATTTTTAGGATGGGGAGGGAAAGCTATACTGTGCTTCATGAATGAGTGAGCTGTTGTCCAAAAATCATCTTGTGAAATAAATAGAGCTTCCAGAATTGTGTCATGTATGGGCCAGTGTGTACTCATTTCTGTCCTTTCCATACTGCAGGATATAGATAGAAGCTACTATGAATTACTAATCTTTGTTCTGTAAAATGAGAGAGTTTGAGATTACAACCTCCCTTGGACAAGGTTGGAAACTCTAGACAAGAACCTGTAGAAGTTCTATGAGGTTGTTTTTTCATTTTAGTGCTTCTATAACAGAAGCCCTGCTACACTTTTATTTATGTGGTTTGTCTTTCAGGCCAACTGTATAGACTTTTTCTCAGTCTCTATGCTGCATGTTGGAATTTGCTTTTCCTGGCTGTCTCCCCTTCAGCTCCCTTACTATTACCCTTGCTTTAGCTTTTTGCTCTTGAATTTCCTTGAGTCAAATTTTGAAAACTAAAACTCTTCTTTAAAACTAAGAACTGGGAGATCTCTGCTCGTTTGCTTGCAGATTAAATAAAATACAGCAACCCTTCTCCACAAGTTCATCATTGTTACAAAAATGTTGTAAATCATACTTGTGAGTTTTGAGTTTGCTAATGAAGAAAGCAAGACAATGTACTCTGCTAAATGAGTGTACTCATGTTAAAAGGCTCTAGATGGGAACCCGGGGCAGTGAAGTCACATAGCCCTAGTCTGGGTGCGGTCAAA
>VYZS01073176.1:0-11708 GCA_013400695.1 Neodrepanis coruscans
CTGTGTCTGTGCTGTGCCTGTGCCGTGGGTGGGTGTTCTGGTGCTGGGTGTTTGCTGTGCCTGTGCCAGGCCCGGGCTGTGCCCCCACACACGGGGCTGTGCCCGGTGTCCTCTCCCGGGGCACTGGACGGAGCCACAGCCCGGTGTCCATCTGCACTGCCTCGGGGTGGGAGCTGCTGCCTTTGCTGTGCTCACCCCGTGCCCCTGTGAGAAATACCTGCAGTGCTGAGGCTTCTGAGGGTTAACTTGCTGAGTGGCTTTATTTAGAGCACGTTGCCTCAGTGGTCCCTGACAGCTCTCTCTCAAAATGCTGCTTTTTCTTCTGGTTGTCACTGACAACCAGCAATAGCAGTGAATTGCTGTTCTTATCTTTCTGTGAAATGGTGTTCCATGCTTCCTCGTTTTCTGGATTGCCCCTTTCTTGTTATTTCCCCTGGGAGTGGGATAGAAGGTTTGTGATTTAACTGCTCTGGGAGGGTGAAGTAGAGAACTGAGGTGGAAGGCTGGGGAGAGGAGGTTGTTGCCATAGTATAACCTTAGTCACCTCTTGCAGAACTGCCTGAAGAGTCCTTAGGAAGCTCAGCAAAGTGATTTTATCAACTCCCCCTCTACAGTCCCTCCATTAACAGAGGACCAAAATTCCTACCATGGAGCCAGGCTATTGGAGTGACCTTTCAGAGAGGGGCAGGATGCTTTTGTTCCTCAGTCATTCTTCTCTACCTCTGAGTTATGGTTGGTGTTGTGATTGTGAACCCATGGCTCTCTGACAGTCAACCATCAGCAGCACAAGTGCTAAAATGTTTTTTTTCTGCTGTGTTAAGACACTTGGTGCTGCCTGGAGGATGTGATATGTGTTGGTGGTGGGGTGAGGAAGTCTGGGCTCACTGAGGGGCTGCTCAGAGGGACCAGAGTGGGTCCCACTCGTGTTGGGCACCACCAGCCTGGAGAAGGAGGTGTTGTGTCTTCAAGGGATTTGTTAAGTGTTACCAATTGCTGTGTCCTAAATGGTGGTGGTTTTCCAGAGAACTCAGTGTTACTGAAAGGAAGAATAACTGTTTCTAAGTTTTTAGGCTTCCCCAGTGTGTTTGAATGTGTTGGGAGTGTTGATTGGTGTTCTCAGGGCACTCCTGGGTCACAGGCAGCCATTGGGCAGGGAATGGAGTCATGTACAATTAATGGTCTTCAAATCCATCGTTAGTTACAGGAAAAGGCATCTTTTGGGAGGACAGAATTTTCAAGGTATTAACAGAGAGGGACAGAGCAGAGCAGAGCACTGGCCATTGCTGTGAGAGGTGAGGAGCTGTGAGTGGTTGTAGGTCCTCGTGCATTTCATCACGGCCATGAGTTAGTGCTGTACTGAAACTGTGTTTTAAAATGCTGAAGCATCCCCATTTGAAAGATAGTTGTAGTTGTTTGTTTCTTCAGAGACTGATTTGATGCTACTTCTTAGAAATTCTTTTGTTTAATGAATATTCAAGGAGAGACCATTTTTATGCCAGACTATCAAAAGAATCAGTTACGCTTTATATTTGTCATTTTTCTCTCTTCAAGCATTTTAAATAATTTCTTGCTGGAGTGTACAGAGCCACTGCTTTAACTGCAGCTACTTCTGCTGTTAATTTCTGATACTCATTGAACTGGTTAATTAATGTGAATGGCAAAAACACTGACAGAGGGTTGGAAGTTGTCTCTGGTGAGATGTCAGCCTGTTACAGCCTTTGGGATGGAGGGTGTGGGTACAGCAAACACATCTGTACATGGCATCGTGGCAGTCTGGATGGAGACTAACCCTTGTGTTAGAGAATCTCATTTGTGGTAGTCCCAGTATTTTTTGGAAGGTGGGGTGATGTCTAGATATCACTTGGATGTCAGAGGTTTCTCATGTTTATTTAAAGCAGGCAGGTGTGTGACTATAATGGAGGAATTTAACACTGGGCTCCAGTTTTCTTAAACTCTTGGCCTCTTTTTATTCTTTCTTTTTGAGCTTACAGGCTCTGAACAGAAATTCTCTCTTGGTAACTTAACCCTGAGCAAATATTTACATTCATGAGATTCTTGCTACTTCAGCAATCGTTTTGGGCCTTGAGATTGAAACAGGGTGAGGGTGACTGTACCAAACACTGGGGATGGGCAAGGAGCTGGGAAAGGAAGACTGAAAAGCCCCCAAATGTGGGTTTACTGTGTTTGGTAGGAGTCACCTGTTGAGTGTGATTTGGTTGTCAGCCCACATTGTGTGTGGTTGTCATTGCTGCATTCCAGAGTGAGATTTGCAGAGATCCTGTGTTTCCTGCCACTGCCCCTGTGCATCTGAGGAGGGGCTCCTGATTTGAATGTCACCAACGGCTTCAAAATGCTGGATAAAAATGTTTGTGTAAACATTGAAGGGAATGAAATAGTAGAAGGGAAGACTGGGACAGAAAAGAAAGAAAAAGTAGTGAGTACGATGTACAAACCTGACAGGGCGTAGGAAGAGATTTTGAAGAAAGAGTGTTTTAAAGTCAGAATTGGTAAGAAATTTGAAATTTGTGAAAGAGGAAACCTGTACAAAATGCTCTTAGATATGAACCTGTGAGTACAGCAGAAGAAAGGAAAGGTTCTGCAGGGTAAGGAGCAACAGAGAACTGAATAAATGAGGTAAAGAAGGGAGTCATCTCCCTGCAAACCAGTGGATGAAAGTATCACCAGATCTCAGCTTCCTGTTGGTTTGTTTTTTTCCTAGATTTTTTTTGTTAAAATCCAGCAGCATTCCCTGTGCTGGCTGCACTTTTTCTGGGGAAGACAAGGGGATGACAGTGAACTTGAGCCTCACACCCTTTGAGGGAGGAACAGGCAGGTTTCTTATTGTCCTCCCAGCAGAGGCTGTGAACTCTGGAGCTTCCTCTCCCCAGCCACCTCTACTGCATGTTTGGGGGTGTGTTTGGAGCCCCAGGGGTTTGGGAGTGGTCTGGCCCTCGGGCCAACCCCTGCAGCTCCAGCTGCTGCCAGGAGTGCTGGAGAGTGGGCACCAGGCAGGAGAGCTGAGCACGAGGAGCACAAGCTGTGCACTGTATTCCCTCTTAAGATGGAGGGAAGAAGGGATTGTGCCCCCCAGGTAAAGTTGGGCTGCTGGTTCACGTGGTTGTACTGGAGCTGTGACTGAACCTGTGCAAACTGGCAGTGACTGAGGTCCAGCCCCAGGCTGTAGCAGTGAACAGCTGTGTGGTGGAACTCTTAAGGGCTTGCACTGAAGTAGCGTGTATGATTTTTCTATTTCATTTTTTCCCCCTTTTTTCTCTCTTTGCTGAGTGTCTGCAAAGCCCTGGACTGGGGGTGCATGAATTTTGCCTGGGAGAGAATCTGAGCCATTCCAGTTTCCTGTTGGAGTCAGGTGTTCCAGCTCTGCATCACTGCCACCACCTGCAGGAGTCAGTGTCCCACAGAGGAACAAAGAGTGCTGCCTGCTGAGCTGTCCTAGGTCTGCTTCACTCATTGCTATTGAAGTTCTTACAACCTGTTTCTGGGCTGTAAAAATGCAGAGCCAAATATCACAGTTGAGGGGAGCAGTCCCTCTGTAATGATGCAGTTGAGAAACACATTTCTTAAATTCTTTTTCATCTTAAGCAAATACATGCCTTGCCTTGCCTTTCTTAATTTACTGATGGAGGTGCAAGTGTTCACAACTAGGGAAGAGTAAAATTTCCTCAAAATAGTAAAATAAAACCCCTCAAAAATCCTGTCTTATCCATAGTGTCTGGAGTTTTTAGGATTGATTCTGTGATTGGAGTTATGGACCCTTGATTTTGATGGTTGTGCAGTCAAAGAAGTTGCTCCTTGGAATGCAGAACAGATGCTTTTCTTACTCACTTGAAATGACAGTCCAGGGTTTTCCCAGACCATGCAAGTCCTAGAAGTTATTGTACAAACTGCTACTGCTCTTCTCAGGACGAAGAAGCTGCCAAAGTAACTTTGGAGGAGTGGGGGCTGTTATGGCACTGGTACCTCTGGCCCAGGGCTCTGGCCACAGACAGTGGAAGCCTTTGCAGCAAATGACTGTGGGATAACTGGCACCAAGAAGGGATTTTATTATTTCTTTTCTTCACTCCACACCCAGTTGTTTAAAAATTGGATTGTGTCTCAAAGCAGAAGGGTTCATCAGGTCACAGAATTCCTTACCTCCATGGAAATAGAACTTTTCTTATGGCTGGCAGCAGATTCAGGGTTGTTAGTACATACTATGAAAAAAAAGATTTCCTGTTGTTCAGAAGGTGTGTGCAAAGTGGTGCCACTGATGTACTTGTGTGTTTGTGGTGTTGTGACAATACACCTGAGGGAGATGTGGCAAAGTGCTGCACTCCGGGCTTGAGGGACTCTCCCAGAGCTGTGAGCTGAGTGGCCTCCAGCTGGAGCACAGAGTGCACCATTTTGCTGCTCCCTTTGCTCTCCTCCCTCTGTGTTGAAGTAGAACCACTGTTGGGAGTGCAGTGGGATCTTGCTGAGTGTTTTTTTGATGGCAGCAGAGCCTCCCAGGGTGGTGGTTTGTTCTCTGTTCAGTGGAGGGTTAGAAACCCAGGAGCAGTAGGTGGTGCCTGTAATTTTGGGGTGGCTTGGTGAAATGCTCTTAAAGGCCTTAAACCTTGGGAGCACAGGTTTTAAAATTGACTGTTTGTTTTCCTGCATCTGCTTTTACATCTACATTGCTTGGCTCTTCCAACCACAGAGGTATCCAAGGTATCTCTCAAAGGCTGCTGAGTGTGTGTTCCAAATCTGCCAGACACATTCTGTCTCCTGTTTCCTGATGAGATACATCAGCTTCACTGGGTGAGCATCAAACTCCTGCTGAGTCTTGGGTCACTCATTTGTGCCACTCCAGGGTGAGGAACCCTCATGTGGCACCATTCTGGTCCAGCATCAACCCCCCTCTTCCTTTCTCTGTTTCTCCCTGTTCTTTTTCTGCCCCCTGCTGACATCTTCTGCTTTGGGGGCACCTCCAGGACATTCCTGAGAACATCTCTTTCCAAGATGTTCCTGCTGTAACATCTGCCTGGCTGATGGTCTGCAACAAAAGTTAATAAAGCCCCACTTTCTGCAATTCCAGCTGAACTTTGCCTTGATCTTCAGATCCTTCTGGAGACCAGACTGCAAAAATGCACATTGGTGCTCTTCAGCCCTCCAAAACTTTGGGGTTTAAATACAAACCCTGGGGGTTTAGATAGATGCTGTGTGTGGAGTTATAACTCTGTAATTGTGCTGCTGTTTCCCTGATTTTTTTTTAATTTAGTACCCTCTCCCTGAATTTTATGTGCCTTTTTCTTGTGATGGAAGAAATTATATTCTGTATTAAATCAGACTTTTAAGCATGTGGGCTCTGGGTTGTAGCACGCAGAATTCTGGGTGTGGTGATATGATAAATAACAAAATCCATCCCAGTTGTCGTTTTGCAGAACCACAGGTGGCCCTTCAGGCACCTCCTGAGGAGGTGCTTGGCACTAAAAACAGGTTTTTTTATTTCACCATGTAATGGGGGAAAAAAGATTAGGCTTCATCTAATATCCATTTGATTTGTAAATCAGATACTGGTCTGTCTTTTGAAATGCATTACAAGTCTACAAATATCATGTGCCTGAGTTTCTAAAAATACTACAAAGTCATAATTTGCACTGAAGGCCTTAAAATACTTTTTTGTGGAATATAATTGTCTTTTTTAAATGTTGGTTAGGGTTTTCAAAGGGAGCACAGTTATAAAAGGGAGACAGTTCAAATGTTCTTCCATTTTGGTTTTGTTTATTTTTTTAAGACTTGGAAATCAAGTGCTGATTGAAGGTTTTTATGTTGTTGCTGGTGACTTGTTGTTTGTCCTTGCTGAAAAGGCATGTGACAGACTTTCCAATCCAAATCCTTATTTTTTAGTGTAGTGTAGTGATGATAACTCATTTATTTCACTTAAAAGCAGAGTATGGAGAATGCTCTATTTTTAATCTTTCAGCAACTTTGGTGTTAGGAGGACTGACCCAGTGGAATGTTACAGTTTTCCCCCTGCTGCTTCTGCTGCCAGGTACACTGAGGGGAGGTCACACTTCAAGGATTACCACAGGCTGGAGCAAGGTCAGGCCTTGTCTGAACAAAGTGGACAGTGCTTTGCCTGGGTCTTGTTTCTTGGGTGTCTTCTGATGCCAGTGGGTAACCAGTGCAGGACTGGAGCCAGTTACATGCCCAGGGATTCCTAGAGAAAGGGAATCTGTTGGAAAAACACTTATTCAAAAGAGAGCCTAAACTGGAAATATAGCGGTGATGTTCAAGTTAATGTTGGATTTATAATCAGAGTTCTGCTTAAAATGATGCTCCTTAGTTCTGTGTGTTTTTGGGTGTTGTTGCAGCTGGGTGGCATCAGCTGTTGAAATGTGGCTGTTGAATGAACCTGTCCTTGATGTCCAAGAGTAAAAGAAATACCATTCACAAGATTTTTCTTCATAAGGGCTGCATTTATCAAGTAGATTTGTTTTTTCTGTGTTAGGAACAGGCAGGGACACATTCCATTGGCAACCAGGTCCAGTGGAAGGTGTCCCTGCCATGGGGGGGTTGGAATGTGATGGTCTTGAGGGCCCCTTCCAACCCAACCCTCTGTGATCCTGTGATTCTGCGAAGATGCAGAAACTGGGGGTAGATTGTTACTCTTCTTGTTGTGGCTCTGACTTGCAGTTGGTTTGGGTTTTAGTGATGAAGGTGTGTTGCTCTGTCTTTGAATTTGGCTTTGAATTTGTCCCATTCCCTGCACCCACCTGGCCTGTTCAAAATGCTACGTAGAGTCCTCATTTCAGCTTTCTGGTATTGATTAAACTGCAGTGTCCAATTTTTTTCTTCTCCTTTTGAAATACATTAAATGTATTTTTAAGAGCTCCATGCTGGATCTCACAATTGCAGGATTTGAGCTGGTTTGTTTAAACAAAAACCCCACAAAACCTGGAAGTCTGCATTTTTCCTACATTGTTATTTTTACATTTTTTTAATGGCAGTCATGATAAAGGCTGATCTATGTAGCATTTGTGGCATAGCTCAGCTGTGGGTTTCTGTGGCAGTTTACAGACTGCTTAGAAGTGTTTATAGAGGTTAGATAATGACAGCATTATCTGGCTGAAATATGCAGCATATTCAGTAAAGATGCTGACATCTCTGGACTCTGAGGTGGAGCTGCTGCTCTGATCAGGCCCACCCATTGCATCTCTTCTCTGAATACAAGGGCTAAAACTGAGTTAAATGCCTTTCTTTCCAGGTTTTGCTGACTACTGATATTAAACCTTACATGGGTTTTGGTTTGGGTTTGGTCTCATAGCCTTGGGATTTTTTAAATTAATTGCTTTTTGAGAGTATGACTTCCTTCATTCCAGTCTGCTTTTCAGTGCTGCCAGTTGTCTGGTCATTATTTAGTCCAAAGTGGTAGATCCACCCTCCGTCAGGCAGCCCTGCTTCTGAAGCCCTGCTTGGCACACTGCCTGTTCCAAAACATTGGTGCAAACACTTAAGTTTGTTCCTTTTATCAACTTCTGTTATACTCACCATGCAAAAAAACCCTATTTTTGTTTAAATTTGAATACTTCCCCTTTGCTAATCTCCAAATCAGGAGCACTCCTTAAGCTCTTTTGTGCTGAGCCAATGCACAGGCAATCAGCCCCTGCCTCTTTAGGGCTGGCCTTGTAAACCAGGCTGAGATCTGGCCAAGGGTCTGCTACCTGGGAAGATATTAAAAAAAAATAGCAACACCAAACAAACACCCCCAAAACAGTACTTGTAAAAAAGATTTTTGTAAGTGTCTTTTATTTTTAAGAAGAGGTTTGAAAATACCATGGTGTGTTGTACTGGACTGGGTTCAACACCAGCAAAGCAAACTTCAGCATCCTCAGCAGTGTGAGTTCAACTTTACTTTGTGTTCTGCAGTGTTGGACCCTTGCATGGGTTTGCCAGTAGAAAAGGAGCATTACCTTCTGAGTTCAGATGGGCTGACCACTATTAAAAGTGGGCTTGCAGTGTTTGTAAGCTTGGGCACACCGTAGTTTTGTATCAGGTAGCCAGGATTATTACAAACAGTGACATATTTTCTAGTTTTAGTGCAGTCATGGTGTTGTGGGCTGGACAATTCCTCAGTTTAGGGGTCCCACTGAAACACTCCATACCATGTGCTGCTCACTCACTTCTCCCTCCCCTGTGATGAGCTGGAGAGGAGAATTTGAGACACCAAAGGTAAAGATCACAGGCTGAGATAAGAAGAATTGACTGGGAGCAGCAGCAATAGTAATACAGAGTACAGACCAGAGAGGCAAGCAGGTCACATGGGAGTGCTCATCACCACCTGGCACTGCTGACAGTACCCAGCCATGCCATGCTGTGCAACCCCTTCCCCATTCCTGGAAAAGTGACATGAGTTGGTATAGAATAACCTCTGGCTACTGCAGAAATTAACTCTGTCATGGTTGTGACCAGACATTATCCTCCCCTCTGTATCATCTACATCATGCCCAGATCCTGCACCTTCCAACTAAATGCACACATGTGTGCAGGTATCATTTCCAGAGTCAGTGGTCATCCCTCCAAGGGGTCTGTTGAGTTCATTTAGTCCATGGCTGTGGGTTCTATCTGTCCTAGATGTCTTCCAGGGCAGGAGGGCTGGTGTGCTGTCAGGTGGTTGCAAGCTGCATCAGAAGCTCCTGACTGGTGTATCTGGAGCAGTCCATCCTCATTGTCCATGGCAGTTATGACATACAGTGGCAGTGTCATTCAGCAACCAATATTACACAATTCATCATTACAGACTGTTCTCACCCCAAAATCAAATCCCCTTGAGGTTNAGGCAATCAGCCCCTGCCTCTTTAGGGCTGGCCTTGTAAACCAGGCTGAGATCTGGCCAAGGGTCTGCTACCTGGGAAGATATTAAAAAAAAATAGCAACACCAAACAAACACCCCCAAAACAGTACTTGTAAAAAAGATTTTTGTAAGTGTCTTTTATTTTTAAGAAGAGGTTTGAAAATACCATGGTGTGTTGTACTGGACTGGGTTCAACACCAGCAAAGCAAACTTCAGCATCCTCAGCAGTGTGAGTTCAACTTTACTTTGTGTTCTGCAGTGTTGGACCCTTGCATGGGTTTGCCAGTAGAAAAGGAGCATTACCTTCTGAGTTCAGATGGGCTGACCACTATTAAAAGTGGGCTTGCAGTGTTTGTAAGCTTGGGCACACCGTAGTTTTGTATCAGGTAGCCAGGATTATTACAAACAGTGACATATTTTCTAGTTTTAGTGCAGTCATGGTGTTGTGGGCTGGACAATTCCTCAGTTTAGGGGTCCCACTGAAACACTCCATACCATGTGCTGCTCACTCACTTCTCCCTCCCCTGTGATGAGCTGGAGAGGAGAATTTGAGACACCAAAGGTAAAGATCACAGGCTGAGATAAGAAGAATTGACTGGGAGCAGCAGCAATAGTAATACAGAGTACAGACCAGAGAGGCAAGCAGGTCACATGGGAGTGCTCATCACCACCTGGCACTGCTGACAGTACCCAGCCATGCCATGCTGTGCAACCCCTTCCCCATTCCTGGAAAAGTGACATGAGTTGGTATAGAATAACCTCTGGCTACTGCAGAAATTAACTCTGTCATGGTTGTGACCAGACATTATCCTCCCCTCTGTATCATCTACATCATGCCCAGATCCTGCACCTTCCAACTAAATGCACACATGTGTGCAGGTATCATTTCCAGAGTCAGTGGTCATCCCTCCAAGGGGTCTGTTGAGTTCATTTAGTCCATGGCTGTGGGTTCTATCTGTCCTAGATGTCTTCCAGGGCAGGAGGGCTGGTGTGCTGTCAGGTGGTTGCAAGCTGCATCAGAAGCTCCTGACTGGTGTATCTGGAGCAGTCCATCCTCATTGTCCATGGCAGTTATGACATACAGTGGCAGTGTCATTCAGCAACCAATATTACACAATTCATCATTACAGACTGTTCTCACCCCAAAATCAAATCCCCTTGAGGTTCACATCGTGTTTCCCCATCTCTCTGCACTACCCACCAAGTGCACCCAGGTCCCTGAGCAAAAATAATCCCGTGGATTGGTTTGCCTTTTCTTGAGGCAGAACTAACACAGACTGTCTTCCCTAACACATTCCTTTATGCTCTTCTACAGTATGTGGAGGTTTTGATTGGGCAGGGCCAGCTGGATTGGTAGAGCCTCCAGCGTTACCTAACCAAGTGGCCTTTGCCAAATGTAGATCCCAAGGTTTGAAGTTCTCACCATTCATTATTTTCAATGTGTTTTTTAACAGTCCATTGTCCATTCAGTTTTCCCATAGGCTGGTGCATGACAGGGCATATGATACACCCACTCCATCCTGTGCTCTCTGGCCTGGGTGTCTGTGAGAGGCTGTTTTTGAAATGAGTCCTGTTGTGTGACTCAGTTCTTTCTTGGGTGTCTTGTCACCACAGGAATTGCTTTTCAAGGCCCAGGATAGTGTTCCAGGCAGTGGTGTGAAGCACAGGGTATGTCTCCAGCCATCCAATAGTTGTTTCCAGCAGGGTCAGCATGTAGCACTTGCTTTGGTGGGTTTGTGGCAGTGTGATGTGATCAGCCTTCCAGGCCTCACCATATTTGTATTTTGACCATTGTCCCTGATGTCACAGGGCTTTGCCCATTTGGCCCTGCTCGACTGTGGTACCTGTTTCAGTCATGGATAACCAGGGGGGTGGTATCCACGTTAAATCCACCACTTGGGCACGAGCCCATCTGTATGTTGTGTCTCTTCCCTGATGACCTGAGGTGTCTTGTGCACACTGAGCCAGAAGTAACTCACCCTGTTGTTGCCAGTCCAGATCCACCTGAGACACTTTAATCTTGGCAGCCCGACCCACCTCTCCATTGCTGTGATACTCTTCAGTAGCTCAGCTCTTGGGTACCTGTGCACCTACATGAAAGACTTTAACAGCCAACTTCTCTACTCAGGCAGCAATGTCTGGCCACAGTTCAGCAGCCCAGGTAGGTTTACCTCTGCTCTGCCAGTTGGTTCATCCAGTCCCCTGGGACATTTGCCACCATCCAGGAGTCAGTGCAGAGGAGGAGTGCTGGCCATTTCTCTCATTCAGTGATTCCTAAAGTCAGCTGGATGACCTTCAGCTCTGCGACCTCCCTGGATCCACCTTGTCCCTCAATAGCTTCTGCCATTCCTCATGTAGGACTCCCTATGGCAGCTTTCCATTTCTGTGTATCCCTACAATACATCAGGGACCGTCAGTGAAGACAGAATGTTGTCTGTCATTTTCTGGTAGCTGATTATGTGGTGGGGCCTCCCCAGTATGTGTCACCTTCTGTACTGATGACAGTCTGAAATTTTCACCTTCAGGCCAGTTTGTGATGATCTCCAAGATCTCTGGGTGATTGAGGTGTCCTGTTGGAGCTCCCTGTGTGATCAGAGCAATCCACTGACTCCATGTGGCATCAGTGGCCTGAAGTGTGGAAGGGTCTTTCCCTTTGAACTTCCAGCCCAGCACTGGCAGTCGTGGTGCCACAAGGAGCTGTGCCTTTGGGGCCAGACACTTCTGAAGCAGCTGAAACCCCTTCATTAGCTGCCAGGGCCTCTTTTTCAGTTGGGGTGTAACAGGCCTTGGATCCTTTGTAACCTCAGCTCCAGAACCCAGGGGTTGTCTGTCCTTGAGTCTCCCTGGGTACCTTTTGCCAGGGTCTCCAGAAGGT
>VYZS01073181.1:9589-23273 GCA_013400695.1 Neodrepanis coruscans
AAACAAAAAAAAAAAAAAAAAAAAAAAAAAAAAAGAGGGGAAAAAAAAGCAAAGTTGTCTGGAGGAATAATTTCTCCTGCTTGTAGGGCTACACTCTCAGGGACTGCTGGCCTCTTCCACCAGCCAAGCACTGGAGTTCAGGAAAGCAGCAAGTAGTCAGAAATCCGAGGTTTGCAGCCCAGGTACCCTGGAAGAACTGAATTGACTGCCCCAGGAAGTGCTGCATGAGTTTGGGGCACTTAGTGCTCCACAGGAGAACAAAAGCACAGCCCCAGCATCCCACAAGCCCGTGGTGTCAGGTTAATAAATGAACCAAATGCTGCAAGTCTGAACGGATCCAACTCGGTGAAGCACTGCTCTGCTTTGATTAACATGAGGCAGAGGCTTGTACACACCTCAAGAAATCCAGGCATAATTAAAGCCATACACCTTCCTCTTTGTCTAAACAATGCTGTGTTTCCTACTGTCTAAGCTAAGAAATAAAGATGAAATACAGGCAGCACAGTGACACTCCTTCATTCGGAGCCACCAGCGATGTTTTGCGAATCTAAGGCTGGGGGCTAATGCAGGAACTAAGCACAGGAGATAGAAAATATCTCAGTCACCCTCCAAACATCTAAGGTACATAGTATACCCCTCCCCAAACCTAGCAAGAACTTAACCTTATGTACCTGCCCCTACCTACTGTGAAGGAATGGGTTTTATAACAATTAATAGGAAATTCACCCGTAGAGCAGGGCTTCGATCATACCAAACTCTGCAGAAAGCACTGGAAATTGAGGAATTGTTATCTTGCAGGCTGCAACAAAATAGTGAGAATCTGCAGACAGGTTTTGCAGCTTTTATTAGCTCCTTTAGGGTAAATTTTCCACACTGCACGGTGTATTTAGTCAAGCAGTTTCTTCAAACATCAGTGGGAACTGTGCAGTGGGTGGAAGAAACAGCCATTTAACTTACCTATTTTGCCTTTAAATTGCTTGCCAGGTACCTCATTCTGCAACACAAGGCACCCTTGCTGGTGAAGGCAGTGAAAGTGGAGCAGCCCTCCCCACTCCTTCCTCTGCATCCCCGCTAGTCCTTGCAACCCACCCCAGGATCTGCCCTCACCCACCATCCAACAGAACCCACTATCTCGCTCCTCACATCAGTTATTTCAGGTGGATCCCACCGTGCTTCAAAAGCATCCGTGGTATCAGCACAGTTAAAGAGGAGACACGGAGGAGACAGACGGCTCCATGCAAAACCTGTGGTGAAGGGGTAGGAAGAAGAGAAAAAAAGCCTTGGCCAAAGCCCACGCAGACAGTGGGATGGTTCATGTTCAGACAGCTCTGCTCATTAAAGGTCTGCATGAGAACAAACACGTGAGCACCCACTGGGGAGGGGAGCTGCACGTGTTTTCCTTCCTTCCCAGCAACACTTACTTTGCTGAGAGATCCCAAGATCTGAAAATCTGGCTTTCTTCCTTTTTTTTTTTCTTAGTTTGTTTTAACTCAAGCATACTGTGCACACTGGCCTTTCTCTGCTTTCATCGTTCATGGATTTTTTGCATTCTAGTTTGTACAAAACCAGTCACCTGCAAAGTTTTAGATGCTTTGAGTTTGTTTTTCTTGGGTTTTGTTTTTTAAAAAACTAGAAGATATGCTCACATAACTGCAATGGTCCTACAGTCAGCTCTTCCCAAACACTGCAGGGATCTAAGCCCCAGGAACAAAATTAGGGCTTGGAAAGTGCTTTCTTTCACTGATGACTTCTGACAGGCCATCCTGAACTGTGCCCTTAACTCCTGATGCTACATGACATTTTTTAAGTAAGATTCAAGAACACACTGCAATGGGTTCAGGGACAGAGTTCACCTAAAGGTTTTCTTCGTCTAATAGGTAACAAATCCATCAGTTTAATTTTTAATCACTGCTGGCACATCCAGTATTTGTCTCTGTCCAAAGTCTCTGTGCATTTGAATATTGAGAATGCCACCACATTTGTCTATGGAGTTTTCAGATATCTGGGGGTGGGTGGGTTGCCTTGTTTGTTTATTTTTTTTTCTGGGGGTAGGAGAAAAGAGCTCTTTGTTTCAATTTTGCTCTTTAAGAAAGCCAGATTTTTTTAAGTCACACATATTTGGACTATTAAAAATTATGATTCAAAATTAACTCCAAGTACAGACACAACCAGCATCTGCACATCAAACCTATGTCTTTACTTCAGTGTCTGTGAAGATGCTTCAGTTAGCTACTAAAAGAAGTCTTTCTGAGGCAGACTGTATTCTCATCCTTTTCCAACATGTCCTGAAACTCCAGCTCCTCAAAACTTGTTTCAGGTGGGACATTTGTAGTGCTCTCCTCGGAAGTAGCACAAAACCAAAGCCAAACATGCATTTTAATCCATCATAAATCTGCATTACTGTAACAGGGATGGTTTTGTTCCCTCCCCTGTGCCACCACAATCAGATCAATCAGAGAATTGATCAGGGTGCAAACCAGCTTTGTTGGTTGGGATTAAAGATTGAGGCAGCAACAGCCCTGCATGGAAACTTTGATCAGGAAGGGTGAAAAACAGGCAGAAGGGACACACAAAACAAAGACTGCCCTAATTTCTAACAACAGAAGAGCAGTTGCAGCTGATAAAGAAGTGGTTGTGCTAACTACACCAGGCAGCCTAATAAAAAGAGACAACTACTCTTTACCAGCCTGGCCTCTAGGTATTACTTTGACCTACAGTTAACAACCTACATTAAGAAGAATTCTTGTCAAGAAAGAAGCAGCTTAGTCAATGGCAAATAACTCCATGCTCTGAAATTTTGCAGCCCCTTCTTTGGCTGAAGCAAATTGAAGTGAAAACCAGAGAGGCAATCTATCCATCACAACCCACAGCATGGTACATCAGGGAAGCAAACTTCACACTGGTTTAAACTGGGGAGAGGATAAAAGCAACTAAAGCAGTGCACAGCTGAGAGCAGCTCATTCTGCTTCAAGTTCTTTAAAACCAAAATCTGGAAGATGAAAAATAACTGGTTGGGCTTGTCTCTGAACCCACACATATATACAAGTGAATCTGTCTGTGTGTACACATATATATGTGAGGAGCTGCAAAAAACAGGCTGGATAGCAAGAGAAACAAGAACTTTAAAACATTAATTTTCCCAAAAGTATTAAGTTGCAGGTTGACTTAATTTTAAATACCTGAGCAAAAAAGTAACACTGCTGCCCATGAGTATCAAAGATAAGAAACCTGGGAAGTAGCAGCAGAGAGCATGAGGGCATGGTGGCTGGCAACAAGCTTGGGTATAAGATTTCTGCACGTGGTGGGGGTGTTTATTCTCCTATCAAGGGCTCTGGAGAGAGATCACATCAGAGCAAGGAAGGTGCAAACTGACAGTCCACGAGGGCAGCGCTGGAATGTGGCATTTCTTCCCCTGTGCCAGCGATTGCCACATCACAGGGAGCTCAGGGGACACATCCAGAATGTGCACAGAGGGCAGAAGAGATGAAGAACAAGCTCACAAAACGTGCTCAAGTTAAGCCAAAAAAATAGGCATTAGACAGCCTGTAAATAATTGGAAGGCTGCATATAAGCTACCCTGGAGAAAGGGGCAGGGAGGATCTTGTTAGTATAAATAGAAGTAAAAGGTTGAAATGAAGGAAAAAAAAATGCAGGATGATCCCTGGTACCAGAGCCTTTCTGGGTATGGAATAATCCTGCAAAGGAAACCATGCTGTTCAAAGCAATGAAGGTGGAGCAGGACATGGTAGGGAAGGGATCTCCCACAACCAACTCACGAGGGAGGATGCTTGAATCCATCCTCCAAAAAACAGCAAAGCTTTACCCTGCCTTGTCCACATTACACGTGCATTTTAAATCACCAAGGAATCCCCCAAAACAGCTTTGATGAAGTTTATATCTGTCTATCTGTATTCCTGCTCAGGCAAATCCCATCCTCTTAATTATCCTCCCAAGGACAAAATTCAGCACACACTTATGTAATACACAGGCTTTATGATATGGAGGCACCCACTTGATGATAAGTTCTGTACAGCACCACTGCATTAGTCATCAGCCTCACTCGGGGTTTTACAGTGAGCATTGTGCTCGTAAAAGGAGGAGGGTGTGTTTCCATTTAACTACAGCATGGCACAGCAGCATTTCTAATGTGCTCCACTGGAAGATTGACTGTTTCCTGGCTCAAGGGCAAACAGTTTGTGAAAGTCCTCCCTACCTCCAAACTCTTTTCCAGTCTGCAACATCTCTTCACTCACCTCGGGATTCTATTAGGGACAGGTCACCTCCTAAATTAACACTAACATTTAAAAACACTTCAATCAGCAGCCCCAGTAGCCTTCCAGCAAGAAAATGCACATTAAATCAAGCTGCAGGGTCTGAAATTTAATGATGAATTTCACATCACACGAAAAGGAGGTTTGGGGCCACATTTTTAAAGTGAAGGCGCCTCACAGAATATGTTCATCTCTTATTTTGCATATAGGCTCCTATGTCTGCTTTGCTGCTTGGAGGGGTTTCCAAGATCCCTGTAGATGTAAAGGACTGCTGGCTGGAAAATGTTTAGATTAGACCATTCTTTTCTGAACTTCATGGGAAGGGTGTGAGGACCTTCATGTGTTTCCTATATGGAGCGAGGAGCAACAGTTTAGAGATGCCAGCAATGACCTCACCAGAAACTTTTTTTATTTTTGTACATTTTGCACTTTGCTCCCCTGTATTACATCACCACCCAGATATAGGCTCTACAGCAGGCAGAATATCAGGCATTTCAACCTCCTGAAACAGTGAGAAAAATACAGCCTTCAGATCTTGGCTCATGGATGAGTCAAGAATTAGGAATTTAAGAAGTTATGCAAGCAAGCATGAACTTTAAGTAAATAAATACTTAGCAAAGGCCTCTCAGCACCAAGGTGTGAGAACAGGCTTTCAACAGCTCAAATTCTGATGTTCCTGTATTAATAGCATGACCCCCTGTAGATACCTCCTACCTCAAAAAGAAAATCTTTCTAAGAAATAAACTTAGTTAAAAAAAAAAAAAGCTGAGAGTGTCACAGGTAGGACTTCATTAGAAGCACACAACTCTGATGCCTCCAACCCTCTCATGACATCAAGAGAGATGTCTTTATTTAATGGAAACTTTATTTTTAGAAGAGCACAGCAAAACCAAAGCTACTTGACCAGTGAGGGGGGCAGGAAAACAGGGAGCAGATTGATTATGGTACCATTTAAAAAAAAAATAATTAAAAAATCAAAACCTAAAAAATCCAAGGAAAAAAAGCTGTATTTCAGTCTCTTTCCTCTTCAAAAAGAAAGCTGAGAAAGCAACACAACTTCCTTGGTTCAGCTGTCAAAATAGAACCCCAAGCAGAAAAGGCTAACAAGTTTGATGGCTTATTCTGGAAATGGATAAAAATATTTCATAAATATTCATAAATAAAAGAATTTCATGCTGTTACAGAAACAAAAAATTCCTTTAAGTCACCTCTGGCATCCTTGAACAGTCAGGACAGAGAGACTTCTTCACTGTACATGCTCTGAGCAAATGAAAGAGGGAAATGAGTTGCCTCTGGGAAGGCTTCTCTGGACTCCAGCTGAAAATGGGATCTGCATATTTAGTGATGCCTACAAAGCCATAAAGACCCAGACAGAACAAGGCAACCACTGGGAGCTGTGAAAGTGGTATAGATGATTTAGAGGTTCACACTGCTTTTCTCTCCCTGCTCTCTCCCTGCTTCATGATCGTGTTCCAAGGAAATTTATAGCAGGACCATTAGGGCTCAAAAAGAGAGTTTGCCACATCCTTCTAAAATTTCAGGAGAGTTCTCACAAGTTCCCTAACTGTACCTCTATTTATGTACCAAAATGGTGCCTAAATCAGGTAGATTTATTTTGGGGGTTTGTTTGGGGATTGGAGGGGTTGGGTCAGTGGACATTTTCTAATTCCAAAAGAATGCTGCCAGTTTCTCTCAGGCTTTTGCATCTGGCAGGAGCCTTGCAGGAATATGCAAAGGGAAGTCCCTGGCACAGAGTGCCCAGTGCATACCTTGACGTGGTAGTGGGCATCAAGCAGGATGTTTGCAGGCTTGAGGTCCAGGTGGAGCAGAGGAGGGGACATGCAGTGCAGGAAGTTCATCCCCACCGCTGTCTCGTGAATAATTCGGAAGCGCAGTTCCCAGGGCAGCGGTTCAGAAGCCAGGAGCTTTTCCAGAGACCCTGTTTCCATGTATTCCATGACCAAGCCCACAGGCTCTTTACAGATGCCGTAAACAGGAAGGATGTAGCGAAACTTTGCCATTTCCATCTTCCTGGCTTCTTCCAGTAACTCCATGCGCTCCCTGGGTAGAGAAGAACGGAAGGTGAAGGATGGAGTAGCTGCTTCTCCTCCCACCAAACACACAAAAAACATTCTTCATGGAACTGAACACCACATTTCATGACCATCCCTTGACTGAACTGCACTGCACTTCAGGTGTATTTCCACATTTCCTAACTTTGGTTTTTTGTCCTTCTAAATGTAAGCAGCTCACAGGAACCACAGGGTTCACTTCCACAGTGCAAATATTCCGAGTGTAAAGCCCATCTCCCTGCTTTCATATTTATGCTGTGCTGTTAAGGACAAGGACAATACATGCAGAGCCCAGATTTACCACGGCTGTGACTCCTTGGGCTGAAGTCACTAACTTTTTGTGAGTCATAAGACTGTGTTAATCAGGAGAGAGCACGGACAGCATTGCTTCAGCAGCCCTGCACAGACCCAAGCCTCAAGAGAGGAGGCCCCAGGAGCCACCATTTAGGGGGGCAAGCTGCCTGCTGTAGCCAAGGAGATACAACAAAAACCTTGCTGTCCTCAAAATACAGATTTGTCAAGTCCACTACTTGCTCTGCTCCAGCAGATGCCTAAAACTCCTGGTGCATCACTTCCAGTGATGTAACAGGCCCGGTCCTGGCAGGTGTAATGAGCACCCCGGGTTGTTTACAGGTCACTTCAGCCTGACCCTGCAGAGGGTTAAGTGTTACTCAGTCCAAGCTGCAGCCTCCCGGGTCAAGACCCTTAATTGCTGTGCCCTTCTTTTGCACCTCACTCACAGCCTTCCTGCTGCAAAAGGACCCACTGGGAGTCAAGCTGGGGAGAGGAAATTGTAGTCCTGTTCCCAGTCTGACTGTGCCACATGTGATGGGTTAAAGAACCTTCTGCCCATAAATACTGCTTTATTAGTGAAAATGGACAATACCCAGAGCAGCTTTGGGCTGTGGGTACTGACACATCACTGTTGCTGTCACCCACCGATTCACAAGAGGACACAGGGAGGTCAGACAGGTCATATTTCCTGAACAGACCCTCTCTTATTACACAACAGCTCCTGTGATGTACCCAAAGATGTTTGTGCTATTTAATGGAGAGCACTACCTGAACCAATAGGACGAAGTTTTAACACACATGCCTGTGGGTAAACAGAGCCCACCTAAAAAGAAAAAAAAGTAAAAATCACATTGCTTTGATGCTCCCCTACACCATGCAGGCATTTTGAGGTGACCAACTCTCCTGGAAGACATCAGAGTTTAAACATAAAACTCAGCAAGCACATCACAGCGGCTGCAACACCTGCTCAGAAGATGCTTGTACCCTCTGCAAGGCAGAACGCTCTGTCACCTGTCCCCTCTGCCTCAAAAACACAGAGTGCATCCTGAGCCCGTCGCAGTTTGTGCCCTAAGCCTCTAACAAATGATGCCAGTTAGTGCTGTGGGAGCCTCTGCCACGGCAGAGCTATCAGCTCCAACAAACTTTTTTTTTTTTTTAAGTCCACGGCCAGCTAGAAGCACTCTCCTTTTCTAAAAGGAGAAACACGAAGTCCAACCTTCACACAGCAAAATCTCCCCTTCCCATGTGTCCCCCCAGTGCCTGGATGACTCTAGGGCAGCACTCATCACACGGGAGAAATTTTGGGAGCTGTCTTTTGGCACTCAGAATCCACATTAGGATACTCCAGTTCACCTCTGCTTTGCCTGATATGGGATGTCAACCCAGCCAAGGTTGGGAATGCAGTTTGCTGCCCGCTCCTCAGCGGCTGTAGCAGCCTGCAATATCCTAATGCAGGTAACGTTTCACTCTAGGGGTAAGTCGAGCTTAGCCAGAAGGAGAAAACCCATTTCAGAGGCAAGATCGGGCTGAAAAATGGTTTAAGAGGGACGTACACGCTGAGAAGGGGGAAAAAAGATAAGGGAAATCTTTTCTCTCTATTAACCATGTTGCTCCCTACAGCAACTTTCTTGTGAAATAATTGGCTTTGCAGACAACTACCCAGTTTGCTCTTTGGCACGCTGGAAGGGAGCGCCTATGAATAACAACCAACTCCTTGCCCCCAAGCCACATGCATAGCCAGCATAATTCACCAGGCCTCGGCGGGCTGAGCTGTGGAGTCAGGGATGTAAAACACCCGTCTGAGCCCTCCGAGGCAAGGCAAGAACCCAGCAACAGCTGAAGTCTAGCAAGAACCACTGAACTCCTGGGGATGGGGGTCGTGGATTAACAGCAGCCTCAGAGAGCACCACCAAAAACACAGAGTGCGTGCTCCAAATAGGGCATTTTCGACAAAAAGAGAATTTTCTGTTTCAATAAAATAATAAGAAAAAACAAGCTCCCTTTCTGCTTGGTCCAGATACAGTTAATTGAGTGAATTAACTGACTAACTAACAGGCGAGAGTCCTTTATCTAATTTGCTTGCTTAAAGCCCCTATACAACAGTTGCCACCTTTAGTATTTTCCCATACTTAGAGCATTCAAAACTGAATCAGCAATGGTCTGGCACAGCCTGGGGAGACCTGTCGGCTCTCAAATACCTTTCAAAAAGGCCCCTGTCACCTTTCGAAAACAGAAAAGGAAAGAAGACAAAAGAACTAAAGGGAGCCAAAACAGTCATTAGCCAAGTGCTGGAGTGCACTTGCATTAATCGTATTAACACAAACAGCTCGTTAAACCAAGATCTCCTCCATCAGGCAAAGATCAAAGGTCTTTCCCTTTTCTTTTCACTTAGAAGGTGCCACTGGCACTCGGCACAGACTGAGGCGTTCTCCCTGCGCCCATCGCCTCAATACACAAGTGCTAATGCTCCAACAAAGGATGCTGCAGGGATCCTCCAAGTTCACATTTAACAGATCAAAGCAAGGGACGGGGAATGTGTGTTACACTGCTCAGTTACTCTTTAGCGCTTAGAAGTTAGTCTGCACTACTCAAAGTGGAGGAAAACGAAAGCTCCTGATAGTTTCTCGGTAAAGAGGCACAGGACTAGCCTGTTATAATAGTTTCTTATTTAATACCCACACGATTAAATAGTCGGGATTATCTTCTCTAAGCACCTAGGCTTCATTCCCTTCTTCTTCCAGGACTATATCCTAACATTATGGTAATAAAAATTTAAAAAAAAAAAAGGCGGGGGGGGAGAGGAAAAACTTGCACATAGGACAGCTGAATTCATGTGAATCACGGGGTGCACACACTTTCCCCCATATTAAGACTAAAAGGGAGGGGGACACTCATCAAGGGCTCTAGCACTGAGTCCAGTGTCAAACAGCATCTCTGTCAGAGAAGTCAATAACAGATCAGCCACTTCCAAAGGAATCAGGAATATTACATGAATCGGAGACCTCTGACAGCCTCAAAACAGCTGTCTGCTTTCACTCAAAGTCAGACCCCAAACAGACAGGGCTGCATTCTTTGGATTCTCCACGAGAGACAAGGGACTCACTCGCTCCCCAGGGCCCAGCTTTTGTACCACAAACCCTGCCACAAGAACAGCAGGAATTACGACTGTATCTGCATGTGTGTGTATCCAATCTTCATGCCCTAGAGATAACACTGCTGTAAAAATAAAGCTTTAAATTCACAAGGCAGCCCTTGCAGTTTTCTATTCCCCCACCACTACCACCACATTTCCCTAATGGAGTCTGAGACAGAGCAGTTCAAAGTTCCTCCAGAGAAACTCAAAAAAAACCCCGAAAACTTGTCATGGGGCCATTTGTGTGAACCACCTCCAGAGGCATCCAGGCTTCTCCCAGCCCAGGGGAGATCCAGCCCTGAACATTGTTCTCCGGTCGGGAATGCAAGTTAATTCTCCTTCACAAGCTGCTGGTTGTTCAAATGTGGTCCACAAAATTACAACGCCTCTGAATTTCTTCAGGAACTCTTTCCATCTGCATCGTGACAGATGTTTTAAGGGCATGTCCTCTGCTCTGTAGGGAACATCTTTAAAGACCTGCACAGTGCTGATCCTCAGAAAAGAATGTGAATAGGAGAAGGCAAGAAAAACCACTGTGTGGTCAGGGCAGAAAATGTTGGAGGGAAAAATCCTTTCTTTTAGGTTAACAGACCTCAGCTCTGCGAAAGGATCTCTGCAGCACAGACCTGGTACCAGAGGCTCACCCCGACTCCTTGAGGAGCAAAAGGTGAATATTAGGTCCTACCTGCACATCCAGAGACTGCCAGAAGAGACATTAATTCACCTTCATTACCTAAATAAATGCAGCGTCTGCTAACAGCAAGGCATTTCTAAAACCTCCTATATTTCCAAGTCTTCCTCCATTCCTAAATCCAGGACGTGCAAAGGGAGGTACACAGAGGGTTTTGCTCATTTTTTTTTCCCCCAATGAGAAGAAGGAAGACCTTTCCACCTCCACGTCCCTCCACCTCCACCTCGTGGTCACCCCCATGGTTAATATCTCCAATGAAGAACCCTCTCCAGGAAATGTTATATCATTCACACCCATTACAGTCTGCACATTTACGTTCAGCTGTAAGAAACCCATAGAGGATTCTCCAGAAGATTGCCACCCTTTTTCTCCAGACCACATTTGAATTCTGGCCCACACGGGTAAAGAGAATTGACTTTGCTCTCCCCACTGCAAGTCCTGGGGGAGAAGCTCCTCCACCTTTCTTTGTCACATTCTTTTCCTTCCGACTTACATTGAACCTCCCCGTCTTGAGTCACATTTGGGAAATGCAGTCTCAGGAGATGGGAAAGTGGGAGCAAATAAGGCGCTAGGAGTGGAATTTGTCTGGATGGCCTGAGAGGGCTTGGGTTTAAAGGGCTTCTGGCTCTGCATTCAGTTTTTCTTCTGCTGGAGGCCACTTGGCTCTATGATGTGATAATTGCCAGGGGAATTACTCCAAATCTCTTACTGTCTGCAGACACACAATAAGAGAGACTGCAAAGTGTTACTAAGTCATTACAAACGGGGGTTTAATGTGGTAACAAGTAAATACACCAGAAAAAGCCTCTGTGTTTTTCAGTTAATGTTTCTGATACCACTGGCAATCCTTCTAACTCTTCACAGGGTTCCAAGAAAGAGCCAGTCAAGTTAATCTCCTGGATTAACAATCTAATTACACAGGCTTGTTTCAACCTGTGAACTGAAGAGGTAGTGTTTGATTTTTGTCTGCAACCCCCACCCCACCATTTAAATAGCACAAGTCTATCAGAAAATTTGGGGTGAAAAGTCTCAGTGTAACCAACTCCTTAAAGGGGTTTGGTAGAGCAGCCCAAAAACCAAAGGAGAAATAATAATAAAAAAATTAGCTAAGCTTTATTTTGTAAGATCAGCTGTTTCAAAGGCCAGGGACCCTCCACTTTCTAATCAATGCTCCTCTCAAACATCTGAAGCACAAATTCTGCAATAAAATAAATTAGTGTTTCAAGGACTGGTTTATTAAAATAAAGCTGCAGGAGACCTCACACCCTCAAAGTTCCCAAATTCTCAAGGTACTTTTCCTTCCTGCACTGGAAGCACACCTTGTAGCCACTGAGGGACAGGTGGTTCTTTACTGCACACAGTACATATTAGTACAGCAACTTTCAAAATTAATTGTTCATATTAAAATAGGTGACAGCATCCTTTATCTCAGAGTGAAAAATTAACTTTTGGAGTGAATTTCTAGATGTGTTCTCCAAGCTGAAAGTATAACAAATGTTCTGTCTTATTTTGAAGACATGTTTTAATCTTAATTGCAAAATTAATTAGCTCCAGTATTATTTTGATTAGGCCTCAGTAAGCATCAAGTTTAAAATCTATTTTAAAGTTTTAACAGTAGGGGGGCTTGCAGGTTAATATAATAAAACACTCCCTGCAGGTTTGAGGTCTTTTCCATTTTATTCACAGACAGCACAGTGACCCTATGCATATATTAAACCCTCCCCTTTTAAAAAAGGAAAAATTTATTTCATTTACTATGCAATATAAGCAAAGTCACAATTCAGACACTGGCAAGATGCCCCCCTACCCCAGAAATCCTGCAGAAGACGGGTTTAAAAATGTTTTCAATCATTTGGGCCAGCTTATCTCCTTCCTCCTGCAGGAACCACAAGGGAAACTTTTGTGACCAAACCAAGCCACATCTCCAAAAACGACCTGCAGAATCAGTTTGTGAGTTGATAAAGATCCCAAAGATCAAGATGGAGCTGGAAAAGCTCCATGAATGCAACTTGGCCATATTCACCTCCCTCTGCACAAACACTGCTGCTGGAAATCAGTACTGTCCCTACAACTGAAGGATGTTTCTAAAGATGCATTTGACAGCTTTCCTATCCTAGATAAAAAAAAGGAGAGCTTCACTCTATAGGGCCCCATTCCTGGAAATGTTCAAAGCCAGATTGGATGGGGCTCTAAGAAACCCAGTCTAGTGAAAGGTGTCCATCCCTGCCCATGGCGAGGGAGGTGGGAACAAAGTGATCTTTATGGTCAGATTATTCTGTGATCAAGTACAATGTGAGCACAGCACAGCCCATTGTCCTCCACCGCGGACCACAACTATTCACTGGGCTGGAGGGGGTCCCATTGTGTGGCACCTTTACCTGCAGTAAAGTACTGGAACACCCAGTGCAGACTCATCCTGAGCAGGTAGGCACAGGGCAAAGGGCTGGCCCTGAATTGAAGCTGATGAACACATTTCCCAGCATGTCACCTTTCAGCACCTTCTCTCAAAAGACCTCAAGCCCGGGGCTATAGCACCCATACCTGGATGCCGCCCATCCCAAGCCTGCTGGCTCTCAAGGCTTTTCTCAAGGTAGGGAGCACCCTGAGAAGTTCCCCGATCCCATTCGGCATTTTCCTTCCTCCTGCCTTTCCCATTCAGGACTGCTCTCCACGACCTTTGGAGCCCCAGCAGGCCCAATGCTTTTAGCACAAGCCAAAACACTCACAACCTGGGTAGGGCAAAAATGCTTTCCCAATGGCTCCGAGGGAATAGACAAGGCGTATGGAACATTTAATCGCATCTGCTGTTGCTATCGGAAGAGAGGGCTATGAGACAGGCAGGGCTGTGGATGGGGAGCAGCCAGGGAAACTGGGACGCCTCTGCGAGAAGAGCCCCGTCCCCCCCCTCTATTCGCCCTGTCCCCCCCTTACTTCTCATCCACATGCAGGCTGGGCGAACACTTGATGGCGAGCCAGGTCTTCCAGTGGATGTGCCGCACCTTATACACCTGCCCGAACCCCCCGGAGCCGATCTTCTCCCAGCTGCTGAACTCGCTCTCCTCGAAGGTTTTCAGCAGTCCCATGGCCCAGGGGGAGCCGCTGTCTCTGGCCATCGCTGCTGCTCTGCCCGGACACCGCCCGGCTCCGCGGAGGAGCCGCCGCCGCTCCCGCCCGTCTGCCCGCCCAGGTGAGTCAGGTGAGCCAGGTGTGCCGGGGGGGGGGG
>VYZS01073184.1:1845-15395 GCA_013400695.1 Neodrepanis coruscans
GTCAGCTCTGGGGTTTTCGTCTCATCTCTAGCCCTAATGTGATCCACACAGTCAGGAAAGGGAAATGATGTTTGTAAAGGAGCACCTTCTTTCTTAATGCCTGTAAATCTCTGGGCACACCAAATCATGTTAATTCAGCCTTTTCTGATAAGCTTTTCTCCTGAAAGCCAGTGGCACCAGGTTTGTGTCTTTGTTTAGCCTGGCAGGACCTCTCTAAGAGGTTGGGGCTCATGTCCAGCCTTGCCCACCAGCCAAGGTCAGATGAGGGATCTAGGGCTTCATTGAGCAGCATTCAGAGTGTGATGGTCACACAGGGCATCCCATCTCCCAGAAGGGAGGGAAGAGGTGGTCTCAGTCTGGATTTGATCCTCACACCTCACCCAGACCTCAAAGGAGAAACCAGCTCCTGGGACTGTACCCATTTTCTTCTCCTCCCCCCTAAACATGAGCAGGGACAGAGTCTGGAGTGACAGTGATGACTGAAATTTCTTTTCTGACATTCACCATGTTTCCAGTTGCAGAGCATTTCCTTTTTAATGATAATTCCTCAGGAAACAAAAAACCCCATCCTTTAATTGCAATCTCATTCCTTGCCTCTCCCCTCCCACCAGGTTGTTAAATGTTTGCTGCATTGATCTAAACAGCTGAGCACGACACAGTGAGCTGTAGTTGAGACCTCCTGCAAGCTCAATAAACTTAATGGACATCTTCAAGAACTTTTAACTGGGAAGATTTAGTTCCCAGAAAAGAAGGAAACAAACACCCAGAGCAGCTTTGTCTGCCTGTTGTCCCTCATTTTGCCAGAAACAGCTGTTCATGCTGGGATTAGCTCAGAGGTTTGTACTGAGCAGAGGCTGACTCACAAGTACAAAAACAGGAGATCATTACATCTCAGTGCAGGCTCCAACTGCTTCAGGCTGCACAGGGAGAGAGAAAATTAACTGGAGTGGGAGCTCAATCTGCAGAAACACTGCACAACTTCTGTGTGTGACAGACGAGAGGGAGAAGGGAGAACCTCCACTCTGCAGGATGAGCAACACTGGAGCTCCAACCTGAGGGATGGAGGAGATGGCTGGCACGCTGATTGCCTGTGCCTTCCCTTAACAGAGCCAGTTTGGTCAGGATTTGTGTGAGACAAATGCTCCAAAATGAATTATTTTACAAAAACCCTACTTGAGCAGAAATTCCGCATCCTTCCAGACACTGAGTCTGGGGGAACAATCTCCCCGTTTTATGGAGGGAGGTGGCAGAGTCTTCACCCTCACATGAATTTCCCTTTGAGGAATATGCTGTGAGCTGGGTTAGGGGCATTGGCTTCCATATCAATGGAATATGTCTCTATCCATGGCAGTGGGGTGGAATGCAATGATCTTGAAGGTCCCTTCCAACCCAAACCATTCCATGATTCCATGAAAATGGGTGGTCTGGTTTAGGAAGTCAGATTGGATTAATTATATGGGCTGGTGAAGAAGCTGGGCAGAAACACTCCATCCTCAGCTTATTATTGCCATCAATAAGGAACCAGCATCCCTCTACTCAACAGGACAATTTAATATGATATGAAATATCAGAGGCAAGAGAGCAGCAACTACTTATTTTCTTTTAATAACTTATTTTCTAACAGTGAGGAAAGCTCTGGAGGGGATGAGAGGAAAGCAGGAGGTTAAAAGGTTGCTTGGACAGTCTTTCACATTAAATTTGTGCTTTCAACTCGGCCTCCTCTCTACTCATCCTTGTCAGAGGACAGCTCATGGTTGGAAACAGCTCTGCAGACTGTTCTTATAAGTCCTGAGTAGCCCACAGGGCTTCATCAGACAGACTCTCACCCCCAGTTTAATGCTGATGTGAACTCAGGGTCACCTTTCTCTGTGTTTCTGTCTTTCAGGGTAGGACTTCCTCCCCCCTTCAGCCCAGTAAAATAATAAACAATGACCTGAAATGCTCAGTAAGCCCATTCCTCCATGGGTAAGTCATCATTGCTTGAAACAGAGCAATCTGCACTTCCATCATCTACTGATGGCTGCTGCTAAGTCTTTTTTTTTACCTTATTTTTTTTTTTTGCACTACTCATCATATAACTCAGTATAGTCATGGCCCAATAACTAAACCACAGAGCACCAAAAAGTCCATGGGGAAGCCCCATTGACAGCAAGACCCAGACCTGCTGTATCAGGGTTATCTTGCACCTTGGTTGACTAGAATTAATGTTCTTCAAGTCCAGGATACCCCTCCATATTGGCCAAAGTTGTGTTTTAATACTCAGCCTGACCAGTTCTGCCTTGCAAGAACCATCTTTTTCAGTGGGGAAACACATAGAAGTTCATGTCTCCCCTCTGTTAAGTCACAAAGTGTTATTTTGGGCACCTTCCAGAATTAATTCACTGTCATCTTGCAGAGTGAGGACAATGTAAGGCTCTGCCACGTGCTGTATTGATCCCTTGACATGATTAGTTGGTGTATCAAATACCCCTGCATTTCTAATCTAATTAATGCAAGATAAATACTCCATGTTGGGGCCTGAAGTCACGTTCTAAGAGTAATCAGGGAGTGGGACTGATTAAAACCAGAAGGCTTCAAGGATAATTTATGGGCTACTTGACACTGCTGGCAGGTTGGGCTCTTTTGGAGGGCTCTGTGTGGTCTCTGGCTGAAAATTGGCTCTTTGGCTCCACATCCAAATTCCTCCTCATCCCTCAGTGTGTGATAGCTTTAGGTTTGAAGGGGTCCAGTCTCTGGGGTGAGACACAACTGTGGAGGTCAGGCCATCTGGTTTCACATCCCATCACCAGTGGGGCACTGTGCCAGAAAGGCAGATGAGACACTTCATCTCTGACCTTAAGAAAATCACCACGTCATGTTTGGATAAAAAATATGCATCACCAGACATGTGAGCACTTCACCCTTGTTTTCAAATCTGTGAAGAAATAGAAATAAATCCTTGAGATGCATCTTAGTTCCAGCTTGGCCCTGTTGCAATCCAGATTTTAGTGTTTCAAGACAAGTGAATGCTCTGGATGGATGGGTGTAACTGGACTAGGGAAAGTGATAAGGGTGATTCATGACACATGCATGAATCAATTAACTCACCCCCACTCTGAGGTAAGTCACACAATTACTGTTGCAAGCAAGAGGGAAAAGAGGCATGAGAACTTTCATGCCCAAACAAGGGGAGTGTGTGCTGCAGATCTGGTGAGTTCCTGGGGATGGATTTAGTTCCAGTCACCTCCTAAGGCAGATCCTACTCCATATGGGAGGAAGCCTGGCTGTGTGGATTGTCATACAGCATTCATCTTCCCTCTGCTTTGGGTTGTCCTCCATCAGTGAGGACTCTTAGGATACCTTGGCCAGATGATGTTCATACACCCACATCTTAATTTGGGATCACCTCCTGCAGCCCCTCTCAGAGCCTGGGAACACACTACAGCTGAGAGCAGGCAGGCTGTGGAGGAGAAGTGAGGAGTGGAAGGGTGGAAATCCAGTGCAGACTATGGAGAAACTTGTCTTGATTGTCTCTGGGATCCACCAAAGTGTGGGACAAGAGTCTTCTATAAGCCAAGGGAAGGTGTGGTGGGCAGTAAGGGTTGATCCAAGCTCCATCTGGCCTGATTGCAATTACCCCCTGGTTGGAACAGCGTGAAAATTTTTCCAGGGAATTGGGAGCACAGGCACAGGGTCACTGATAGGAATGGCAGGGCCATCTATTCCAATTTCTTTCTTTTGCATATATGTTTTCCCAGGCGAGAGCACAGCGGATCCAGCCAGGGGAAGGCAAGGGCAAGTTCAGCAGCCAGATGTAATTGCATTTTCCTCCACAATTGCCTGCAGGGCTGAAGCAAGGCCCTTCTGTGCCTGCCTCTCTCCTCACAATGCATCATAGAGAATTGGTGTAAAATCCAGTTAAAAGGCCACTCTCGGGTCTCAGCTGCTGTGGCATAAATGGAGGATGAATTTCTCCTCTCCTGTACACGCCTGACGGGTTTTGTCATCCAGCCCCATATGGCTGGGTTGGGTTTCTCCTCTCAGCTTGGTCATTGGTCTCTCATCACAGCCCCTGGAGCTGCTTGTGAGCTATTCCTGAGCAAGGCTTTACTTCAGGCTCCGTGTTTTACAGCGGTGTCGTTACACAAAGATTTCTCTTCCTTCACGTGTAAAAGGGAGCCCGAGATTGATGGAGTGTTGGAGTGGATAATCACAAATCCAGCTGCCCCAAGGTAGCTGAGAACAGAGACAGAGCAGGGCAGGGGGAAAAGGGTAGTGGGGCCTGAGGGAGCTTTGTGGGGTACATTCATCACGCTGTTGGCAGAGGGATGCAATTTATATGGATGGAGCATAAATCCTGTTCGAGTTGCATGAGGCTCCATATGAGCAGATGAGCACCTGGGGCTGCTGTGGTGCTGGGAGCTGGAGCCTGAGGCAGTGCTGCCATGGTCATCCTGCCATTCTCTGGCTGTTCCCCTGGCCTTTCCTGCATTGCCTCTTCCCTTTGACCTCTTGGTAACCCCCATCCTTGGCTGGCTCTGTGAAGGGGGGTGCAGGTGAGCAGAAAGGGCATTTCCCTGTCCTCTGCTCACCGTGGGACATCTCTACTGGAGTTACTGAATCCACTAGAAAACCTCTGCTTTCTCCTCACCAAGCCATTCTCCTGGAGCAGGGTCTGCTCCAGGGATTACTCTAAAAAACTTCATAGAATCATGGAATGGTTTGGTTTGGAAGGGACCTAAAAGACATTCTAGTAGCAATTCACTTCATCATGGACAGGGGTACTTTCCACTAGACCAGGTTGCTCCAAGCCCTGTCCAGCCTGGCATGAAATGCTTCCAGGAATGGGACCTCCATGGCTTCTCTGGGAAACCTGTGCCAGGTTCTTATCACCCTCACAATAAATAATTTCTTTCTAATATCAAACCTAACCCTGCTCTCTGTCAGTTAAAAGCCTTTTACTTTTGTCCTATCCTTCCATGCCCTTGTCCATAATCCCTCTCCAGCTCTCTTGCAGCCCCTTTAGGCCCTGGAAGGGACTCTAAATTCTCCCTGGACCCTTCTCTTCTCCATGTGAACACCCCCAGCTCTCCCAGCCTGTCTTCATGGTGGCCACGATGCTGCAATGGGCAAAGTCAAGAACATTTGCTAGCAGAGACCTGGGAAATGATCTCATTTTGTTTATCCCCAGGCATTGAAGGACACTTTTTATCTCCTTGGCAACTCCTCCATGTCGTGCACCACAGCAGTGTGTCCACATGCACATCCTCCTGCTTCATCAGCACCAGCCTCAGGTCCCCCTGCACTCTGCCTTTTATACAGGGAGGATGTAATTGCATTTTCTGACACTGTTTGTGTCACAGGCACCTCGGGGGTCCCCTGAGCTGGTGGGTTTTAAACCTCCTGTTCAGTTTTTCACCCTGCCCTACCTCGTGTAACCCCAGAGGCATTTGTGTGTTTTGTTTTCCTCTGTGTTTGGGGCACAACAGTTGCTTTCAGGGGTGCTTGGGCCCTTTTGGATTAGGGAACAGCTGTAGTAGAGCCTGTGCAGGGATGGATTTACTGGGAATAAGGATGCCATCTGACTGGATGTTGCTGGGTTGCTGCACCTCTATACCCTCCCCAATGATCTGCAGTGCATATCCCTTTATAACAATTAATTTTCCCCTTAACATCTGATGGGAAGGCTTGTCTGCTTCTTCATAATGCTAAAAAACCCCTCTTTTTCCTTTTGGTCTTGTGTTTTGGAACACAAAATAGTAATTTCTCCATTATTTTTATCCCTGTCATTGTCGTCACTCTTCCCTGGATTTCAGCCATCCTTTGTGTACCCCGGTTTCCACTTCCAATTTACGACCAAAAAACTTGTTATTCCACAGGAGTCTGCAGAGACACACACACACAGAGGGACCCTAGGAACTTGGAATAAGCCTTGGAAATGAAATAATAAATAGAGACACTCCTCCCTTGCTCACACATTCTACGTGTTGCTCCAGCAAACGTTGAATAAATCACCGAGCTGTGTGGTAATAAATCTTTCATGAGATTAGGACCATCTGAACTCCAGCGATTGTGTGGGGAATGTATAAATTTCACATGCAGATATAGAGTGAAGAAAGAGAATCTTTAGATTAGTTATTAACTTTGGAAACACTTGATGAGTTTTGATTCATTAAGTGTTTCAAAGTCTTGTTAATTTAATAAGTACCGATGAGCCTGTAATGTAAGACAACAATCAGTAATTTGGAGGGGGGAAATAATAAAGTAGTCATTACACAGCAGAATGTTTAATCAAAGAATGTGGAAACTTACAGTTTCACATTAATTTGAAAAGGTTGGAGATTTAAAATTAATATTAGCTCCGACACAGGGAGGCTTTCTCTACGAGCAGATAGGACTTACATAATTGCTCAGAGCAGAATTAAAATGCCTGTAAATTTAATGGCTTTACCTCTTTAAGTGGATCCCCAGGCTCTATAGGTAGAATAGAAAGAGAGCTAAACCAGTCAGAGTCCTTCAAATCCCTGGGGAAAAACTCACCTGTGGAATTTTGGCAGCAAATCTCAGACTCTGGTGCTCTTGTGGTGGTGTCCTGCACTTGGATGGAATGGGCTCTTCAGGAAACTGAGACAAACCAAGGAAAACTCAAGTAACCTTTGTCTGCCATCTCTTGTTGCCCTGAGAAGCTGTGGCTGCCCCATCCCTGGAAGTGTCCAAGGCCAGGTTGGAGCAACCTGGGATAGTGGAAGGTGTCCCTGCCCATGAAATGGAACGAGATGATCTTTAAGGTCCCTTCCAACCCAAACCATTCCGTGATGATTCTGTGATAAGGATCCTCATCTGACTTGTTACCTGAGGTTGCATTGATGGAGGGTCATTTTTATGCTGTGACCCCTCCTGGACATAGGTGTCTATACCAGGATTTCAGTAATCCTTCCCCAGAAGTGTCCATGTCTCCTTGATGTCCAAGGAGGGAGCAGGGACAGCTTGCTTGCATTTCACACATTGAATTTGATCCACAGCTGCAAGTCTGTATTTGTGTCTGTCTGTACTTGTGTGTGTGTTTGTAGGATGGAGAACTCCAGGTGGACTGGACTGCTGCTGAGTGTCCAGCTCCAAGACAAAAATAAAAACCAAGTGATTGCATAAGAATTTCTGAAGCAAGGGCAGTCAGATGCATTCTTAGAGCTGTTGGTGCTTCACGTTTTCCTGGGCAAGCCCCACAGTTCTAGGACTCATCATTTTCACATTTCTCCTTATCCTGAAGGGATCCAGTCTCTCCATGACTCTTCATTTGGAATGGGGATATGGAGGACAGGGTGACACTGCAGCAAAGCAGAGTGGGAATGATGGTCTGACAAGCAGCAGGAAGAGATAAATGTGATTTAATTTGTCCTCTGTCTGGACTCAACTCAGGTAACCAGGACAAATCTGCCCAGACACAGTTTGTCACCCTCTAAGTGTCTGTCCAGGCTTCCTCCTGTTCAAGGACAGTGAGAGCAGAGAGCAGTTTCCTCACACAGTGGAGCTGCTGGGAAAGCCAGTTGGGATTCAGCTTGGAGAGCACCATTAGCAGGCTGGAAAGGTGGACTAATTAGATGGATTTCAGGCCTGTGTGGGCTCAGCTTTGCTCTGCTGCTGCTGCCTGTGTCCCATGGGACTCCTGAATATGGAAAAGAGCTGACCTGGGGAAATCAAGAGCAGAAACTCTGTCCAGTCTGCAATACTCTGCCTCCACTATGCAAATCATCAGGTCTTTGGGTGAAAAAGGATTTTTCCCTCTGCAGAAACTCAATGTGTTTCTGCTCTCCCCAGGAAAGACTGAAGGTCTTCATTGTACTCTGGAAAGAGAAAATCCTGGACAAAAAAAAAAGTTGGTCTGTTTGAAGGGGTCTGGTGGTCAGTTTGGAAGGATGGAATTTATCTTTTGGGTTTCAACCACTTTGAAGAACAACCACCTTCTACAGATATTTTCCTGCATCTTGAATGCACATTTTGTCTTGTAAACTATCGGTTAAAGAAATTCTGGCTTTCCTCACTCTAACATACAGCTGTTCATTTTTTCCCTTTCCTTGCAGGAGACTATAATGAAATTATTTTCCTCTTTACAGATCACTCGAACCATTCTCACTGTTTGTTTTAATGTCATTTTTGTGGTAAAAACCCCCAGAAATATCTGAAGTTCAGTTTGATCCCAGTTCATACATTTATCCTGAGGACTGGCAGGCATAACAAGGGAAAATTTGTTTACTAGAAGTTTTTTGTCTTAACTTCTACTCCTGCACAGCTATAACCTCCCCCCACTTTTTGGCATTATTTCCCATGCCCAGTGAACAATTTTCTTTGTGTTTTTGATCCAGTTTCCACTGGTTGCACCCTTGGATTGACAGGTCATACTTTGAAATGATCCCTATTCTTCCAAATAAAGTTCTCACTCATATTTTTTTTTTAATGGCTATTTTTATTAAGTACTTTCATGACACCAGGAGATGAATCATGATAAGGAAGCAAAGGCACCTGATATTTATAAAATTATTGCAAACTACAATGTCCTCAGGTGGTTTTATTGTCAGCAAAGAGACTTATTTTGGGGTGAATAGTAGTTTCCTAATATATCTCTATTAATGGATGGATCATTTGTAAGTTCCACTGATTTTTCCACAAAAAAAAAGGAGATTTTCAGAGAAGAACTGAATATCTGATTTTTATAGTATCCCTCAATGCAGGGATGCACTTTGTTCTTCCTGTGATAACCATTAATTCCACGCAATGTTCAGGTAAACTGGAGGGCAGGCAGCCTTCAGTGCTGACCTGCAGCATCACACACTGCTCAGGTCCTGCCAGATTATGGACAGACAGGGAGGGAAAAGGAAAGGGATGGGAGGAATTGTAATAAAATCTGTCATTTTTCTTTGTCAAGAGTCAGGAGATCTTCTGTGACAATGGAGTGGGAATGAAAGGACTGGCTTTGAAGAGGAAACTAGAGGTAGCAAAAAAAGTACAAAAGGCTGTAATGATCCCGTAATGATCATGGAAACAGTGAAAAAGGTTGATGTAGGTGAGGGAAGATGAAACTGATGATACCTGAAGTGTGTTTGATCAGAAAACTGGTGCAGAAAGAGAACTGGAGGGGATTGGAGTTTGAGTTCTGTGTGAATGCATATATTGGGATGTTGGCACGTGTGTACAAACAGACCTGACAGAGCAGCAAACAGTTATTTTTAGGTAGGAATCGCTAATTTAATTTCTTCTGCTGTTCTGTTTTAATTGAGGGGGGAAAAAAAAAAGCATATCCTGTAAGTGAAACTCTAACCACAGAGCTTCTCTGATCTGAAACTGAATTATCACAGCCTGGTCTGTACAGACACATGGTCAAATCTGGACAGAGAAAGCCCCAGTTTTGAGAAACTGAGTCAAATTGAAGGAAAAAAGGGAAGAAATTTCTTGCACTGTTGAGCAATGCTACATTGGCCACCTGCAAGCTTAGAGAATTACTTTTATTTTTATTTTGAACCTGTTAAAAAAAAAAAGGAAGTTCCTGTTTAGACAGAAAATGAGAGAAAATCTTAAAAAACTTTGCAGCAGAGCAAAACACTTTTCCATTTACCTCTCCCCACAATTTTATCAGTGAAAATCCATTAGTAAAAATGGATGTGTCTGGAAAGATGCTGTCAGTAGCAGTTATCAGGTTATATCACAGGGTGAAGCTAAAAAATCAACTTCCCTGGTTATTTTGGAAACCTTTAGTGCCCAAATCAGAGTTTACTTCACCCTTTGTCTGTCCAGAGTGGTGTGGGGTGAGTGATGTCCTCACTCTGGGACTATTTCAAGAGGAAATCTCACTGCTCTCACCAAACCCTTTGGGTCCCTGACTAGTTTTTGTCATCATCATGAAGGTCCAATTTCAGGCAAGGATGGGCAGTGATGAAGTTGCCCTAGAGCTGTGTCTTACACCTATAAAAAAAACTTCAGAAAGGAGGAAAAGTTGTGATCTTCTCAGTGAAGACTTGGAGGAAGGAATCCTTGGGTAACAAATGACAACTTCCAGTGATGGGGAGTTTCCCATGTGTTTATTGGCTTAGTCCATGTTATGGTTCAGGGATTCCACAGATGGTGGTGAAAGAAAGTGGTGCAAGTGTGGAAGGAGAGGACTGGAAACACTTTTATGTGGTTGGTTGATGGATCTGCAGGGAACTCTCGTCACTTGTCTGGAGGAAGGATTCTCTGACCTCAGGATTCATCCAGAATACAGAGTATCAGGCATTGCCAAGAGCTGTAAACAACCAGGAGCTTTCAAATCTATTATTTCCCTCACACCTTCCCAGGAGGAACAGCCCAGACCATTTCTTGGCCATCTGAGTGCAAAAGCAGGGCTGCATTTATCTCTCACACCCACAGATTCTGCTCTTTGACCTTTGGGAGAGCAGCCTAGGCCGGTGGGGATGGGGGACAAGGACATTCTTGGTGCTCTGTGTTGTCCATGCCATGGATTCTGGGATGCTGTGGTGAGTCAGGGTGTAGCTGCTGCTGG
The DNA here is from genome assembly GCA_013400695.1 of Neodrepanis coruscans. Lineage (NCBI taxonomy): Eukaryota > Metazoa > Chordata > Aves > Passeriformes > Philepittidae > Neodrepanis > Neodrepanis coruscans. The sequence continues at coordinate 12,356 of VYZS01073184.1, forward strand.
GGTGGCTGTTCCTGAGAGTATTTGCAANCAGGATTCATCCAGAATACAGAGTATCAGGCATTGGCCAAAGCCTGTAAACAACCAGGAGCTTTCAAATCTATTATTTCCCTCACACCTTCCCAGGAGGAACAGCCAGACCATTTTCTTGGCCATCTGAGTGCAAAAGCAGGGCTGCATTTATCTCTCACACCCACAGATTCTGCTCTTTGACCTTTGGGAGAGCAGCCTAGGCCGGTGGGGATGGGGGACAAGGACATTCTTGGTGCTCTGTGTTGTCCATGCCATGGATTCTGGGATGCTGTGGTGAGTCAGGGTGTAGCTGCTGCTGGGGTGGCTGTTCCTGAGAGTATTTGCAAAGCAGAGGCTGGCCTGGAATTAACTCCATCTGTTTCAGAATCAGGGATTGTGCTGCCTGTGCTGTACAATGCCAGAGATTTCACACGGAGCTGAGCAGTCCTGGTTCACTTTCCAATAAACTCCATGTCCCAGAGGGAGCAGCTGCTGTGTGCTGGACAGACACACAGACCTGGCCAGGATGGCAGAGGGTTTTCTTGAACAAACCCTGCAGGAATTTCTCAAATCCCTCTGTAGACCCAAACCATGTTGGACATACCAACTGGGATAACTTTGAGGGACAGTAAACAATACAGGCTGTTGCTCTTTGTTGCTGCCAGACCCTGGTTGTCTCTGCAACCAGCAGAGAAATGGAAGAATTATTTTCAAACCATCTACAAGTTTCATGACTGTTTCCTCTCTATTCACTGTATGAGGAGCCAAAGCCTGGTATTCCTGGATAACTGTCCATCTGCAGGGATCACCTCTCTCACTGAGCTGGGTTTTAGGTGTCTAACTGTAGCACAGGCAACAAATTTTGGGGCTGATATCCTACAGCTCCTTCACCACCCTCTAAGATAGCACTGATTTGCCACAGACCACAAGGTGGACTTATATCATGGACTGTAAGATGCTGTAAGACCACAGGATGGTCTTATTTTTGTGAATTAAATACCATCTATGGTGATATCTGATGATATCCATGACTTGACCTGCATTGTCACTCAAGGTGTGTGAGACCATGGTCAGTTCTCAGTCATCATTTTCTATCCTGGGAATCCTGCTGGAACACAGGAATGTGCAGCAACGGTTTCTACAGAAGAAAATCTTGCTCTTGCCTGTTTTTTTATAAATATTCCAGACATCTTCTGCTTATAAGCCTCACAATTTTCCTCTGGGTTATCTCAGCCCTTTATGATATGACTTTTAATTGGAGAGGTTCTACAGTGCTATGGGTGTATCTTGCACAGGTCCAGAGCACAAAACACATCATCCACAGATATTAGAACCACTGTATTCCCACACAAGCTACTTAATTTTTTATTTGTCTTCATCTTGATACCAGTGTGTTGCCTGGAGCCACAGCCTTTACCAAAAATACCACCATGATGGGCTGAAGAAAGAGGTAGAGCAGGTTTTTGGAAGCCACAAGGGTGAAGTGTTGGTAGTTGGTGGATTAACAGAGGAAAAGAGAATTGATCCATGTTCATGTGTCAAACTTAAAGGTGTGACAGTGAATCTTCTCAATCTGACACAATCTATTAATGCTGCACCTGTAGAAGGGGTTTAATTCTGGTATCACTGGACAAACCCATCCTAGATGCTCATTGCTAAAATGCAATGCAGCATGTGTTTGCAGCTAATAATAATGAAGCAAACCAGAAAAAAAACCCAAAAAACAGGCTGTATGCCACAGGAAAATCTGAGGGAATTTTTTCATATCTGAAAGTCATCTAATGTCTTTAGAGAAAATGAGTTAAATAGAAGTATCACCATCTAGCAGATCTAATAATCAGCTTATATGTCTGGGAAAGAGATGGAAAAAATCCTGGATATTCAAATCTGCCCCCAAACTGTGCCTGATTTATTCAGTTTTGAGTTGATCCAATAAGAGGTGGCAATCCATCCTGTTCTCTTCTGTTAACATTTTATACACAAAGAGAGGAGCAAGAAATGGGTTGGAAATAGTTGGTGAGCTTGAGATTGGAGTTGGACCTACATAGTCTGGGTTCCTATAGACATTCTTGTAGTCTGAGCTAAAAAAGGTAATTTCTGGCAGTAGATCCTTCAACTACCTTAGGAAAAGAAGGCATCTGGGAGGTGAGGAGTGAGATGGGAGTGAGGTAACCTCCATTTTGGGGTAGGGTGACCACCCAGCTGCTCTGATTTCATTCACAACTATATCTTTTGTTAAAAGAAGACCTATTATTTAATTTCATTTACAGCACTTATATTTACACTCATAACTTCCTCTTTTACCCATGTCTTCCTTCTCCCTGTCCCCCTCCCTCCCTCTATTGCTCATAACATGTTTTGCAAGGAGTGAGACAGCAACTGAAGGCTCAGTGTGTTTCATGCCTGCAGAGCTTTCCAGGCTGCTGCTCTTGCCATCCACATCCTGGAGATGAGATGCAAGATGGATCTTCTTTTCTGTGACTTGTTTGACAAACTTAATGTGCAGCTGCATAAAATATTTTCCCTCCAGGCAGTGGAAATGCTGTGCTGTGTCTCTGTTGGTGACATGGGCATATTTAAATAGGGTATTTCTTACCAGGCAGCACTTTAGGGGACTTTTCTCCTGTCAAATGCCCCTGTATCCTCCAGTGTTGGGCACTGCATGGGATGTGGAGCACGCTGTACACACATGTGACACAGGCTGTGGTACAGCACTATCTGTCATGTGCATTTGAACATCATCATCATTATTATTATTATTATTATTATTATTATTACTACTACTACAAAATTCATGTGATTGGAGCAGACAACTCAATCTGGATTGAAAATAGAGCTTCTCCTATGAAGAAGGGCAGAGAGAGTTGGGAGAAGACAAGGCTCCAGGGAGACCTTAGAGCCCTTCCCAGTGCCTAAAGGGGCTCCAGGAGAGCTGGAGAGGGACTTGGGACAAGGGATGGAGGGACAGGACAAGGGGAAATGGCTTCTCACTGCCAGAGGGCAGGGAGAGATGAAATATTGGGAAGGAGTT
>VYZS01073184.1:15932-35198 GCA_013400695.1 Neodrepanis coruscans
AAATTATTGAAAAATATTGCTAGAAGTTAAAGGAATAAAAGTAGTATGCTCTGTTATAACATGGAATGTTACAGTTACGGCTTTTTCATCTAGAATTTGTAACTTACCAAACAACAACTTTGTACTGTTTGAAATGAAGCAGTAAGAGTTATAAAATAAAAATAAAGTGTTGAACCATAAATTCCCCCTTGCAAGTGTTCAAGGCCAGGTTGGACAGGGCATGGAGCAACCCGGGACAGTGGACCTGGTCTAGATGCCAGGGGGCATGGAATGAGATGACCTTTAAGGTTTCTTCCAACTAATTGTGTAGTTCTGTGGTTCTGTGATTCAGTGCTAAGTGCATGACACAGGGCACAGGCTCGTAAAATACGCAGGACATGAGTTCCCACACCACACATAGGTGGCATAAATCAGTGGATGAAACACCAGCCTTTAAAGCCCTGATGGAGCTGTGTCCCCTGAGGCACCACAAGAACCACCTGCCCCTCACTTCATCTCACGGTCAGCCGTGATCACACCCACACCCCTCAGACACTCCCCAAAATCCTGCCTTCAGACCCCTCCACCCCCAAGAGACCCAGCAGAGCCTTGCCATAAACACTCCCCTTGTTTGCACACACATGATGGAGGCGTGTGCTCCTCTCTGGGACGGCACAGACACCCCCCTCACACCCCCCGAACGCGCGTCTCGCGCGCTCCCTCGCCGGGTACGTTCCCACAGCTCCGCATCCAGAGCAGATTTTTGCGGCAGGCGCACGAACAGATGCCCGGTGCATATGGATCTGCATCACAAGCACAACATGGGCACGTCAGGCTGGGCAGAAGGAGAGCTCTGGCTCTTTTCCCCCCCTCTCTCTGCAGAGGGAAGCGCCTTCTTCGCGTCAGCTTGGTTCTCCTTTCTTGGTTTCCTGGGAAAGGCTGTGTGGTACAGATGTCAGCTCGTGTTGTGTGGAGTGTTCCTTCCTTTTTTCTTAAATAGCTGCCCCTAAAAAGATTATTTGTCTTGGAGGTGGAGTTTTTTTGGTGAAGAACAGGGGATTTTGAGCCTGAAGGGGAACACGTAGAAATAAAACCGTGGGGGGAAATGGTGAATCATGCATTAAAATATGCTGGAGGGTGGGGATTTCATTTTAATGCTATGGGACAAGATGCACATGCCAGTGCTTCCAGTATGGCCAGAAATGCCTGATTTGTTCAAAGGATCACGTTGCTTTGTCTCTTCTGATACTCTTCTGATCCTTTAAGCATAAGAGAACTGGCTTCCTCTGTTGGTGCTCAATATACATTGGAAAATATTGTAATCACAGACTGTAATGGTGAGCTTGGGCTCCCAACATCCTTCTCTCCATTGGTTGCTCAGGGAATCAATGTTAGGCAGCTCTGGCTCAGACCTGAATTGATTCTTCCATCATTTTCTCAAGAGAAAGTGGAGTAAGAGGTGTTGAAAGCACTCTGTGGTGCCACATTAAAATCTGGACAAACCCAGACACTTATGATTTACTCCAGGGTCCATTTTCAAACTGGTGTGTTTAGATCTGCTCAGTGTTTTATATGGTGCTATTCTGTTCATTTAATCATAGCTTCTGTGTCTATCTAGTTGCTGTGTAGTAGTTTAGCTAGAAAAAAAAGTTTTCATCTGAAAGAAAAGACAACAGACAAAATGCTCTGATTATAACTCTACTGATATAAATTAAATTCATATAAACCTGTTTGTGGATAAGTCCAAAGTCTTAGAACTTCACTGCTGTGAAAACATAAGGTGAGCTCATCAGTGTTTTTTGATGACCATTATATCACTGAACTCAAATAAACAGCTTCTAGTGCTGAATTTTGCCCCAAAGTGTGTGAACTCTAGTGATGAAAATCACATTTCTACCATGTTGTACAGGGGACAAACCAATGACAGTTGTAGTTTGAGATTCAGTGCATGGAAGAACAGAGTTTTCTTTCACTTGTTTATTGTGTTTTTACTAAACTGAATAAATGGAAAGTAGAGGAAAGCAATAGAAGCAAACCTTTTCCTGTGGTGGGGACTGCAAAACTTCTGCAAACAGCACTTGCAAAAGCAATCCTTCAGGCTTTATATCTTGTCACCAACACCTCGAGTCTATCAGCATTTTGGAGTTGGCTGCAACATGTACCTCAGGGAATAAACACCAGGATACAGCTAAACCAGGGATCTATAAATAGCTCCAACAAAAGGAATGCACAGAGTTGTAACTTGTCAGGTATTTTCTCTAATGAAGGCTGAGCTGTGAGGAATTAGCACCAGGGAGGTCTGCAGACCAGATGCTCCAGCACACAGTCCAGGGTTGGGAGTTTTAACTCCATAGTCCAGCCAATATCAGCTGTGTGTGACACAGATGTGTCAGGAGGAGTTCTCTGCAGCCTCTCACCACTGTGGATCTGCAGTTTAACCAGTCCAGAACTGGACTACACTTGACTAATGATTTGCTGATGTAGGTCTGACCACTTCTCCACATCTGATCTCCATTCCAGCTCTGTGGTCAGTTTAGGTTCAGGTCAAATCAATGAGTAAAATCTGATTTGTTTCTCCTAGAGATCATTAATGGAGAGCTTTTGGTGGGGGAAGGGTTGTTTAATAATCAATGAGCTCGGGAAATCAGCAATAGGTAGAAGACAGTTTAAAAACTCTTTCTCCCATGGGAGAGAGAAGTCTTCAGTTTTATTTAAAACAGAAGAAATACACCACGGAATCAAAACCACAAACCCCTTTCTATAAGTGAAACAGACGTGTCCCAGTTTCCCAATATTCTGAACAACCTTGGTGGAAATGCAGAGAATCAGGTCAATAGTTAATTTGCATCCTTGGACCTCACTGCCTGTGACCTCCACATTGACCTCCTGCTCTTCAGGCCTTGTTATTACTGTCTTGAGCTGTTTACCCTCATCTCATGCTCATTTTTTTACCCCTCTGCCTGCTGTGCCCCTTCTTTACCTCCTTATTGTGTCACTGCTCCTGGATTTGGTCTCTAAAAGTTTCCTGTGTCCCTGTCCATGGTAGGGAAGTTGGAACTGGATGATCTTTAAGGTCCCTTCCAACCCAAACCATTCTGTGATTCCATGAAAACCCACATGTGGCTCAGCACAAACCATCCACTAGAACTTGGTCCTTCTGTGTTCTGGGATGGGGTCAACTGCACAGAAATGGATCCAGGAGAAGCTGTTTTCCAAATGCTTTTCCCAAGTACCATATCTTAAGGGCCCATTTTCTGTCTTTCCACCTGTTTTGAGCAATTCCTTGCATTTGTACACCCATTTTTCAGAGTTAATTCCAATAATGAATACCTGATATGCAAATAAGAGGGAATCAGTGAATCATGTAAACAGCTGACAATGCCCAGGACTGTTGGAATTCTTGCTGAATTTGCTTCTGTGTTGAGACCAACCAATTCATGCCACCAACAGGATCCCTACCTGGAATGAAACAGTATGTTAAAGGATCAGGATTGTGAAAGACAAGATGATTTTAATTTCTTCAACTTTCCCTGCTGCCTCAGAAGCCTTTCCTTGATGTACTCATATTTGTCTTCCAGCCTTTATTATTTAAGCAGCAGACATGGATCAGGTGGACAATGAGTTGCAGGTATGAAAATGAACAAATCCATATAAATTAATTCCAAGAAGGCCTAGGAATTCCTTTGGCCAGCAGTTCTGCTTCACTTCCCTGAATTCCAACTGAAATCCCTGCCAGCTTATTTATGCAGAGTGGTGTGAATATCTGGGCAGCCTTTGCCTTCTTTGCAAAATTACATTTGTTCATGTTTGCTGTGCTTTTCCAGAAGTCCTGCAAAGGTTTGGTTGGGAATATGAGCTGGGTCCAGATGAATTGGTGAATAGATAAAATTATCCCAAGCAGCTGGGGGCCAGGAGTTTACTCATTGTCCTCTGCCACTGACCCTGCAGTCACCACCTAGTCCATGGAAATTGTGGTTATTTTCCATTCAGAGGCAACTGGGAGAGTGTTCTGGAGGATATTCAGCTACAAAACATTCAGGCTGCTGTGTTCTGTTGCCTGCCTACGGTCTCCATTCTCCATCTGCTGCACAACCTCCCATTATGCAAATGAAGGAAGCTTGTTTCGAGTTTATTTCGTAATTTAATAAATGTAATTTAATAAATCTTAATGCAATACATTTCTGGTGAATGGAAGGATAGCTGGCTGCATAAAATAGCATCAGCTGTCAGACAGCCCCCCTGTTCCCCAAGATCAGAGATTGTTTCTTTAAAAGAGACTTTGCCAAATCAGATCTGTAGCCCAGCTCTGCCTGTGTCTTGCTTTTGATCATGGCCAGAAGTGAAAATGAAGTGACCTGTCACTGAAATGGAGCCATGAGAAGAAGGAGGAGATGGCTGTAGTGAGAGGCAGTTTTGTGCAGTGTGACACTGGATGTGGTTTTCTGGCTGGGGCCACAGTGTCACATCTCGTTGCTCTCCCCTCTGTGTCCCTACACAGCGGATTTCGTTGCAGTTCTTTTTCCCCTGCTTGTCAGGAAAAGCAGAAGTGAGTGGGCATCACATTTATCCCCTTCTGCAGAATGAATTTCCTGGTGCATCTCACCCAGATTTCAATGTGCAAAGATGTTTGAAAGGACCTTCTTTTTGGACATGAGAGCTGAGACAGCTTAGCCTGGTGATCCCTATTTCCCAAGAGATTGTGACATCTTGGATCAAGGCACCCAAAAGGAGTTTTAAGGTTTCTGCAGAGGAAGCTTTACTGACACCCCCATACATTGTGGCTGTTTGGATACTAAAGCCTAATCCCCACACTGATAATTAGGCAAATGTCTAAAAATGGTCAAAACCACCATCCATAAGTAAAGTTTCCATGCCAAGTAGGCAGAATATATCCTACAACCCAAGTAGGAAATCAGAATAGGAACTGAACTATTGAAACTTTGGCAAAAGCAAAGAGGAAAGAAGCAATTAGTTGGACTCTTATTACTTGGGTGCCATTCCTGCCAGGATGACTATTCTGACCTGTCCACAGCAGCAGCCAATAACCTCACACAGAAAGATGGAAGAATCAAACGTTTCTTTTCCCCATTTTTCTGTTTCTTTTTTTTCATCATTATGACTAAAGAAAAACCCCACCCTGCCCTTATAATGAGTCTTGGGGTCAAATGTTCAGCCACTTCAAAAATATGCAAAGGAAAACACATGTATGTGCTGCAAAAGGCAGTTGCTGGGTGATGAGTTACATATGCAAGAAACCAGCATACATATGCAAAAGGAGGCTGTGAAGGCACCAACAAAGACATATTTTTGGTCACAGGCACAATTGTACTTTTTTTTTTTTTACATCATTCAAAAATTTTCATGAATACATTCATCCTCCTCTTAATATCAATCTTTTATTTATAGACAAAAATTAACTGTCAGTGTTTGGGGAAGACAATAAGACCAAATTTATGTCTGTTCTTACTCTTTTGCTTTATTTCTCCATGAAGAAAAAAGTCTGTGTCTATGTGTAGATTTATTAAAGTGAAAAAGAAAGAAAGAAACAAGCAAAAAAACACAGGAGGGAAAAAAACCAACAAACAAGACTCCTTAGATTTTTTTTTTCCTACAGAATAAAAGAATAGTTTAGGTTGGAAAAGACCTCTAAGTTTAATTGTTAACCCTACACTGCCAAGGCCACCACCATGTCCCCAGGTGCCACATCTACACATCTTTTAAATCCTTCCAGGGACGGTGATTCCACCATTACCTTGGACATCCTCTTCCATTTCCTGACAACCCTTTCAGTGAAGAAATTTTCCCAATATCCAATCTAAACCTCCCCTGGCACAGCTTGAGGCTGTTCCCTCTCCTCCTGTCTCTTATTCCTTGGGAGAAGAGACCAACTCCCCCTTGGCTCCCCGCTCCTGGCAGGGATTGCAGAGAATTCCAGGGGCCCCCTGAGCCTCCCCAGCTCCAGGATGAGCCCCCCCAGCTCCCTCAGCCCCTTCCCAGCTCCTTCCCTTCCCCTCAAGGTCTCTCCTGGCTGATCCCAAGGGATTCCAGGGGGAACAATCCCTGCCCTGGGCCTGTGCCCACCCTGGGGCTGGGACAAGTGTAGTAGTGGGGTGAGAAATGGGAATTCAAAACAATTAAGGGAAATGACTTCACATCCCACCTGCTCACTCAGGTGAGCACTTGCTATTCTTTTCCTCAGACAAAAGACCCCATTATTCTGCCTCTGTTCCCTTACTAGATTTTAGGGTTATTAGAAAGATAAAAGAGAAAATTGCTCTCACTCCTGAGTTTGAGAGTGTGGGAGGAATGTTTGAGAACTCAAATTTCAAGTCCAAAGCTCTTTTCAACAATCCAGCAAACCCTTTGCCTATTTCCCGCAGGTGCCTACAATAAAACTTCCATGGTAAGCAGGGGAATGAAGTGCCCAGCTAATATTAGCATCTTGGAAGGGCACTGAGCACAGAAAACCACTCTGCTCCTCTGGAAACCAGTCCATGGCAATAGGGGACCATCTGGGAGAGAGCAGAGTTATCCTCCCTTGCAATCACTCAGCGCTGCAAATTCTCGGAAAAAGCCTCCTTGTGGATGAGGCTTAAGTGTTGTGAGAGGACACGTGGGGCTGTGGGTGGGTGTAAAGCACACAGGCTTCCAACAGCTGGCAGTCCTGCTCCCACCCACAGCAGAAAAAGGGCAGGATGGTTGTGTTTGAAAAAAAAAAAACCCACCAGTCCCACCAGAGACTGCGTCACACCGAGAAGGCTCCTTGTTCTTCTGGCCCAGCTTGTCTCCAGAGGGATCTTATTGACACAGGATTGGGATTTCCCTGTCCTCCTGCATCCTAATTCACTCAGGGAGTGTATGCCCAGGTTCCTGCTCCAAATGGAGACACAGCTGGTCAAACACCTCATAGAGAACTGATTTGGCCTTCTGAGGTCACACTAAAAATGATGCAGGTTCTGGAAACTGCATTCACCAAGGGATCAGTTCTGTGTCATTGATGCAGAATGGGTAAGGGAAGATGCAGCATGAATAGATGGACTGTGAGGGGGAAGTTATCACCTCTAAAAACTCCTGAGGATTTAGGACTGGAAGAAACTGCCAGAGATCCAGCAAGGAGCTGTTATCACCTCTGGTGGGAAGATCTGGCTTGTTCCTTGCTGTGTCATCTGGGTTCTCATAATGTATCAGGGAGATAAAAGAACTATCTTTGCAAGAAATACCTTGTTGACTGCCAAGGAAGCTCCTTTCCTTCTCTGGCAATGGAAAGCACCTTGTTTTCGCCATCTGAGTCTGATTTTGGCTGACTCCCCCTGGCTTGGATGCAGTTCTTGTGTCCAGGATGAAGGAGGGTGGATGGTGGAAATGTCTGGCCTGTATCCTTTTCTCAAAGTCATTGTCTCTCACTTCTCAGTTTTTTGGATCTGCTCTATATGTTTCTCCCAGGTCTTTTCCCTGACAGGGAATCCAAGTTGGGAGTTACCATTTACTCCAAAGGCTGCTCAGTGGAATCTGCCTGATGGTGTATCAATCAGAGAGGAATGAGAGCCAGGGAAAACAACTTTGGAGCTTAATATGTGTCTGTTCCCAGGTGCTTTTGGACAGCTCACTGAAGACAGTTTTTACCTGTCCCTCACACTTGGCCTTGCAAGTCTTGGTCTAATTTTGCAAAGGAAAATGCAGAAAGCCCTTAGCCTAAGCCCTTGGCATCAAAAGAAAAGAGATAAAAGCCAGGCTTTTATTTGAATTAGACTTCTCTCAGGAGAGGCAAATCTTCATAAATCCCCAGGGTTTGGCTCAGTGATAACAGAGATTCCCAAAGGACTCAGCCCTGTGATTCCAAGTGCTGTAGAAAGTGCCCAGGAAAGGGTCTGGGACTGACAGGAGCAGAATGTAATTCTTGTTTCTGCCTTGGATAGTTGATGTGGTTGTGGCTTTTTGCTGGGGGATGGATCTCTGATCATTTAAGCTTTTTTCCCCCTCTGATGTCAGTGATAGAATAGAAGAAGGGATCTTTGTGGTTCTGGACATGAAGGTGCCTAAATACCTCTCAAATTTGGCTTGATTTGGCTGTGGTGAACCCTCCAGGAGTTTGGCATTAGGTGGGCCTTGGATACCTTTTGAGGAAAGGTTAATCCATCATGGTACAGGAACACAGTATCCTTTGGGATATGCCCATATCTGTGCTCCAGGGCCTGTTGGGAAGTGGATTGTGACTGCAGTGAATAACTGGCACAGTGGAGCTGCTTGGCTGTTTGGCAGTGAAAGATGCCAACATAGACCTGCCACAGCTTCTGTCCTGCTTTTAATTTGGTGAACTCCCTCTGGGCAATATGGCAGAGCTGGGGCAAACATACAAAAGAAGGACTTACTCAAGTCAACAGTAATTTTGATGGTCTGAAAGTTAAAAAATTCTATTTCTTGGCACAAGTACTGGCTACAGGCAGGGGGATGTCTTGTCTCTGCCTTTGAGATCTTGAAGGTGCCTTTACTCACTGCAGGAAAACCTGTTCAAACCCTCTCTTACACGTCACCCCCTTCTGGGTTGGAGCCTCTTTCCTCTTCCAGCTGTTGTGAAAAATGTTGGAGTTCATGGCAAGAGTAGAAATAAGACAAATGCCACTGTGGCTTTTTCCAGACCCAAACCATTGAGCTCTCTGAAGCAGAAAACATCCAAGTAAGAGTGATTCTAGTAGGAATGATGATGGATAATCTCCACTATCATAAATATATTTTTAAAGCAGCTCTTGTCAAGAGGTTACTGGTAAATCAAGTTTCAGCCAACATTATTTATTTAAAACTGACTCCAGTTTTAGTCATCTCCCTTTTATACCCTTTTGCATATTCACACAAAAGATAATGATGTTGATGAACATTGTTCAGTGAATACAGGGAGGGGTCTGATGGGAAAATGAGTCATTATCTCTCCCTCCCTCCACGTCCAGGTGCAACCTTCTGTCTGTGTCCCCCAGTGATTGATTGATACAGCAATCTGATTTTGGTAATTAAAATTGATTTTCAGCTTAAGCTTTGTAAATACACTGATCCATAACAAACTTGGGTCATGTTCTGAGGGGGTGGGAAGGGGGGAATAAAAGAACAGGGATGCCAGGAGCAGTGATGAGGATGACAGCAACCGTGCTGGAGGAGGAGAGAGGCAGGATGAGATTATGGGGGTGGGCAGCCAGTGGTCTGTGAGATGGAGTGGGGTCTGCAGGGCATCCAATAAAAGCCTTATCCAGTGCCTGGAAATGTGCTGATCCAGTTGTCTTTGTTGTTGTTATAGTAGCAGGGCCATGGTAAACCTGGATTCCAGTGTTATCAGCTCTGGAGGCTCCAAGGGCAGCCAAGAAAAACAGCTGGAGTTGGGAGCAAAATGTTGCTTGCTACTGAAACAGGGTGTGGAAAAGAAACAGAAGGAACAACTGGCTCCTGGAGAGAGCTCTGGGGACTGTGATATGAATCTGGACACTCAGGTCTTCTCCTTAGACTGCTTTTGATGTAAATCAAAAGTGGTGAGACCCAGAAAAGTTGTGGCTGCCCCCTCCCTGGAAGCGTCCGAGGGCAGTTGGATGGGGCTTGGAGACACCTGGGATAGTGGAAGGTGTCCCTGTCTGTGGCAGAGGGTTGGAATGAGACAGTGTTTAATATCTGCTTCCCATCCAAAACTTCCTGGAATTCTGATTCTAAGAAATCAGTCTGTTGTCTGCAAAACAGGAGCTGAGAGCACAACATCTGCCTGCTGCAGGGCCCTGTGCCTGCTGCCAGCACCCCTTCTGCCCCCTCCTTTGTTCACCCACCTCTCCCCAAACCTTTCCTCTCTCCCTGTGTGGGTGGTCCTTCCTATGGCCTGGCCCTGGGCTCGTGCTCTGCTTGGCACTGGTTTAGATTGGATTGAGCACATTTTCCCCCTTGCTTGTGCCTCAGTTTCCTCCCTTGTTCATTGGAAGCAAAGTTTGGATTTCCTCCCACCAGCAGCCTTGAGATCACACGGTCCATGGAACTGGGCTGCCTTTGAACTACACCCCTTTCTGGAGGAGGGAGGATCTCCCTGGGCTGTTCTCATCCTGAGGACTAATAAACTGAGCTCTGCTGAGAGATTTGCACATTGCAAAAGGCTGGGAGCTCTCTGAAATACGAGCAGAGGAGCTCTCCAAGCCTGAACCCCTCCACCTCCTTCTTCCCCAGGCCAAGCACTTAAATAACTCATTTTTGAGGTTGGGAATGAACATGGCAAGCCAGCCCACACACTGGCTGTTTTCTGCTTCCCAGCCACTTTTCTAAACCAGCCCACTTTCCTAGCACAACTTCTTCCATTAGCTGATAATCTCACTGTACAACTTCTCCAATTGCTTTTGGGAAATCTGAGTGCATAACATCTATTACATTTCCCTTGCCTACCTTGGCAGTAATACTGTAGCTTCAAAGAACTCCAACAAGTTAGTTAAGCAAAAGACCTCCTGCTTGTAAATCCATGCTGGCTGTCTCCTCTAATCCAATTATGCTTTACAAGGTGCTCCCTCACTAAATCCTGAAAAATTGTTTCTGATATTTTCCCCCTCAATTTATGTTAAGCTACTCGCTGTATAATTGCTTGTCTAATCATCTGCTCCTATTTTGGAATAATGGTGTTAAGTTTGACATTTCTGCAGTTCTCCTGTGTCACCTGAGAACTGCTAAAGTGTTATTACTTGAGACTTCACTCACTTACTCTTTGCCTCCAAAGCTGGTGGAGTTCATCAAACTGCACCATGGATGGCTTAGGATGTCATTAATGTCCACTTGTCAGCTCTTTTTGATTAAGAATGAGTGAGAAATGGAGATAAAAGCAGTACAAGTCCTTATCACAATAGTTCTGCTTCTAGTATGAACATGAGGACAGGGAGAGATGGGACTTAATTAAGTCTCCACCTTAAGGTGTGAAGAACCTTCAGCAAAGAATGTGGGGCTTTGTGCTGAGGATCTTGTCAGTAAGAAGAATTCCTATTCTTTTGGAGAAAAGGAGGTTCAAGGGAGACCTCATTATACTCTATAACTACTTGGCAGGAGGTTGTAGCCAGTTGAGAGTTGTTCTCCCAGAAAACAAGTGATAGAAAGAGAGGAAGTGGCCCCAAGTTGTGCCAGGGGAGGTTTAGATTGGATATCAGGAAAAACTTCTTTACTGAAAGAGTGGTTAAGCATTGGAACAGGCTTCCAAGGGCAGTGGTGGAGTCACCATCCATGGAAGTGTTCAAAAGATGTGTAGATGTGGCACTTCACAATATGATTTAGTTGATGTGATGGTATTACATTGAAGGTTGGACTTGGTGATCTTGGAGGTCTTTTCCAGCCTTAATGATTCTATAATTCTATCATAAGAAACAAAGAAATGGGTCTCCCACACCCCAGAATATGAGAGGTTTGCCACCAAAGTCCTTGATTTTTTTGGATTCATCAGATCCAAGACCCAATACCTATGAAGGCAGATTCAAATTTCAAGGACACCAGCAGGAAATAGGCAATATCAGAGGAGGGAGGTTTATTTGCTTTTGCCCTTTTTCTGTTTTCAAAGACAGGAGCAATTTCACATGCAAATGACTCTGTCTTTGAGGGTGGGATCAGCTGACAGTATTTTTACACAGCACTGGCAGGGAGTTCTGTTGAGATGTCACATCGTCACATAACCAAGATTTAGTGAATAATCCGTGATGCACAATCCAGCAACACGATGGTTGAGAGCCAGATGAAGAAAAGTGGCATCCTCTTACTTGCAGCCAGGCAACAAAAGGGATGGAGCTGAAGAGGGGAGCAACATATGTTTTTGAACCTTAAATAGACTGGTCTTTTCAAACCAAGAGTGGTGATTCCTCATGCTGGAATCCTTCCTAGCCAAATATCACATTTGCAATCTTCAGCCTTTCCTTAAAGTTTAGCTGGAAAGGAAAAATCAAGGAGAAAAGAGCAAAACAGCTTCTCTAGCAAATGCCTCCTGGTGAGGCCTGTGTTTTTAACCTCTAGAAAGGATTAAACAAAAAACTCCACCAAAGAGACTTCACGTTGGAGAAGAAAGTTTAGGACAATTGGGGAATCATTGTGGGGGTTTCTTGATGGATTTTTTGGTGGGTTTTTACGGGTTTTATAGTGGGAAATGCTGGTGTGTTTTTTTGCAGTTTGTTGTTGGAGGGTTTTTTGTGTGGTTTTTGGTGGGGATTGTGGGGGTTTTTTTGAGAGTTTTGTGGGTTTATAGGGTTTTAGGGCTTTTTTGGTGGCTTTCCCAGCTACAATACAAAAATATGTGAATTATGGCCTCCAGAAAATGAGTTTCTTAGTGGAAACCCTTAAATGTGACACAGAGAAGCTCATCTGTAGCATTACTGGGGAAAAAGCAAGGGCTGGTGACAGAATCCTGTCCACATCTTCCACAGACAGATTTCTCCATGGAATTTCTTCCCCTTACTATGTAACAGAGATCTTCCCACTGAGACAGGACCATCTCTGATGGAGGTTTCTGGTCCTGCCTTCATTTCCAAATCAAGGCTATTCTACAATGCAAAGCTGCCTGGAAAATTAGCAGTTTTCTCTAAAACTTCTAATCCATTCTCAGAGTTGAATTTGTCTCCCCTCTCCTCATATCCCATCCCTTGTTGTATCATTTTCAAGATTCATCCCTTGCTTTACATTTCCAAGAAGGGATGCTGCTGTTGGTCTCTTCCTTCTACAGTGCCACAGAGGTGGACTGGGCACAACTGGCCTGATCCAGCTGCACTGGTAAAACTGGGATGGGGAGTGAGTCCAGAGGAGGCCACAGAAATAATGGAGGGGATGAACCACCTCTGCTCTGGAGCCAGGCTGGGGGACCTGGGAATGTTCACCTCGGGAAGAGAAGGATCCAGAGAGACCTTGGAGCCTCTTCCAGAGCCTAAAGGGCCTCCAGGAGAGCTGGAGAGGGACTGGGGCCAAGGGATGGAGGGACAGGATAAGGGGGAATGGCTTCAAAGAATGGCAATTCAGACCAGATACAAGGAAGAAATATTTTATTATAAGGGTGGTGAGACACTGGCACAGTTTCCCCGAGAAGCTGTGGCTGCCCCATCCCTGGAAGTGTCCAAGGGCAGGTTGGAGCAACGTGGGACAGTGGAAGGTGTCCTTGCCCATAGCAGATGAGCAGGTGTGAACATCCAGCAGAGATATTCAAATGAGAAAACCAGGGACACACTCCCCATTTCCACTCACCTCTGGCTCAGGGTGTCAGGAGGCAGAGATGGAACATTTGCATTTCCTATAAACTTCCCACCTCTGCTGCTTCATTTTCCTTACCAGGCTGCTCATTCTCTTGACCAACCATCGATGCAGAAATAATTTTATCCTCTTCTTGATGTGCCTATAGACATGAAAAACCTCAAGAGAATTGGGGACAGGTGAGCACAGAGTATTTTTTAGCCTCTTGAAGTTGTCAGGAGATAAAAATCAGCCCAATTAGGCTGCACAGCTCTTTCTGTTTGTTAGACCCATCACAGAACTCCTGTCCTTCCTGCAGATGAGCTGTTAATTCCTGCCCCTAAAATAACCAAGTCGTTTTAATGGAAACTCCCATTGCCCCAGTAGCAACTTTGCCTGATTAGTTTAGTGTTTTTTGTTGCACTCTGTCCCCAGAAAAAGGAAATTGGTCTCACAGCAACAGGTTATTATGCCAGAGTGATGTTTTTCAAGCAGGGCTGGTTTTCAGGGTGAAGGGGGTTAGTGTGTCCCCAAGCCTGATCTCCCAGAGATGAGGTGACATCCTTCCACACAAGCACCACTGAGGAGCTTCAACTTCCAGTCCTGCAGGACAAAGGATAGTGATTACAGGGACCTGGAGAGGTAAAAAATGAAAACCAGTTCATTAAAGGTAGAGCTGCACTCTGACCCCACTTCTTTCCTAACAGTCTGTGGGTTTTGTCCTGAGCTTATCAACATCCAGCAGCCAGAGGAGCTGAAGGATGCTCTGGGAATTCAGCTTTGTTTACCAAGCTTGGGACTGCTTTGTCTAATAACCAGTAGTTGTTTTAATTTCCTTCTCTTCGATGAACAATTTGAGGAGCATCTCTCAATCTCATCTTTTCTTTCATGAAGGTGAAAATTGATTGTCCTCACTCACCATTTTTTTGCCACTCGAAATGGGAAGCTGTCAAGGATTTCTGTGGCCTCTTATAACAGAGACAGTGATTTCCCAGGGAGGGAAAGGTGCTGCAGAGAAATCTCCCAGACTTCAGCTCATTTACGGGTTATTAATTTTGTACATATATATTGATCCAAATTATGATCTCTTGAGGTCTGTTCTACCTCAGATCCTTTAATTTCAGGGTTTTGGCTGTGAGTTCCTGCTCACCTCCCACCCCAGCAACTCTCCCAGATAAACTGCTACCACAGGTATTTTCAGCATAACACCTGATCCTTTAATTCCTTTCTGGGGAAAGGTTTATTTGGAAAAGATTATTCTTATTGCTCCATAACCAGCTCAGCATTTCTAAGTTCAGGTGCACAACTTGCAAATTACTAGTTTTTCTACTTTCTCTCTGATGTGCTGAGCCTAAAAACAGCTCATTGCAACCTGTCAGTGCTTGATGAACTGAATTCAGTGAACCAGAATCTCCCCATGGAAGTTTCATTTCAGTCCTTGCAGAGGGTCCTGGCAGTGATTCTGCAGGTCCATTGTGGACAATGAAAGTCCATTGTGACAAGGAATAACGTGGTTATTTATTTTTTAACCCTCAAGCTTTCATTTTAAGCAGCACTCTTTGGAGATGCACTTGCAAGCAAGGGCAGAAAATATGTCCAAAAAACCCAAACATTGTGGATCTTAATGCTTTAATGAAATTTTTAATTAAAAAACACCACGTACCTAGACATTTAGAAGCCTTAACTGCAGCTATTCAGATTATAAAGCAGTCTCTGGGTATTAGAGAATACAGATACCTAATACAAGGCCTTTTGTAAGATGCTTTCACCTTTTAAGAAGCATCTGGCTCGACTTGACAGCAGAAATAGGGAATGGAGAGGGGTGGATATTAGGTTTTATTAAATCTGTCAATTTCTAAGTAATTAAGGGAGCATTTGATATAAACTGAACTTCTAAATCATCCTTTAATCTCCATTATTTTGCCCAAACCTTTTCTTAGTGAATCTTTATGCTTAAAAGCACCCCTGGGCATTTGCTCCCCATCTGCGTGATGATGGGGGAGCTGGTGGCCTTTGGCTCTGCTTTTGGTTGTTCCCATCTCTTTCTTCAAAGAATAAACCTTTCTGATAAATGGCAGTGTCAATAAAAAGGTTAATATTTTTAAAAGCTAGATGGATCTTTATTTAGCTGCCATTTTTGTGGCAGTCATGCAGTGTTTTTTTTTCAGGAGGGGTTGGCCAGTTTCTGGGTTGACTAATTGGTCTCTGAGCTGTCCTTTTCAAGAAGGGCCATGTATCAACTTCTGCTTGACAAATTGAACAAAAAAACCCAACAAAAATCACAAACAAAGCTAAAGGAATTTAGAAGTCAGTACTAAACTAAGACTTAATGTTCTGGAGACTTGGAATTTTGCTAAGATCAAGCCTATTACGAAATGAGTTCTTTGAATTCTTTTATGAAAGGATTATGATTTCTGCAGAAAACAGACGTTATTTGGGAGGAACTGTTCAGTCAGTCTGTTTTCTCATTCAGAAAACCAGTTTTGAATATTTTTAATGGGATACTCCAAACTTAAATGTAGGAATTCAGAAGAGGTCAAGTAGTAGGATCCAGCAGTGGTGGTCTCACTGATACTACAGACATTTAAATGCAGATTCACTTTCATAATTGCCTACGTAAGAATGTTTGGGATTCTTATTACCTGAGGAACAAGTAATGGAAAAATTGTAACGTTTGCAATAATGATGAAAAAAAGGAAGAAAAAGGGAATAACACTGATGATCATCATAGAACCATGGAATGATTTGGATTGGAAGGGACCTTAAAGATCATCCTGTTTCAACCCCCTGCCATGGGCAGGGACACCTTCCACTATCCCAGGTTGCTCCAAACCCTGTTCAGTTTGGCCTTTAACACTTCCAGGGATGGGGCAGCCACATGGGAGAGGATTGGGGTCTCCTTTGAAGCCCTGCTGTAATCCCTGTCTAATCGGGTGGGAATTCAATCAGTTAATCTCAATTTGGCAAATGCCTCTTACACCCCCAACCAACAATCTCCTCTTTCCCAGAGTCTGCAGTACCACAGATGCTCTAAGGCTGTAATACACCCCAAAACACCAAAGAACTCAGGTTCATGCACTAATATTTGGAGGTGCTGGAGTTGTCATAGAATCACAGGCTCATTTTGGTTGGAAAAAGACCTCCAGGATCATCGAGTCCAACCACTAACCCAGCACTGCCAAGGCCAACATTAAGCCATGTCCCCAAGTGCCACATCTACACGTTTTTTGAACACTTCCAGGGATATAATTCCACCACCCTGGGCAGCCTGTTCCAGTGCCTGACCAGTTACCACCTCCCTGTGAATTGTTTTAAAAGCCTCTGCTGTCAATAGTTCACAAAAACACTGACATAAAACCTCAGGAAAATTGTTTGGAAAAGGGGAGCCTAAGACAGCAAACTAATTGCTGGAATGTTTGTGCATCAGCAGGAAACAAAACACATTTAGGGCAACGATAAACTTCATCTCCACTGTCTGTGTGGCTCATCTAGAAGAGGCAATTCATACTTGTCTTGCAAATATGGCAATTACTGTCTCAGTCCCATTACAGGCCTGGTCACTGGGTCAGGCAACTTGTCTTCTGAAATCTACATCCTGATAGAGAAAATGTAGTTTAAAGCTGAGCAAGACAAAACCCATCTGCAGGAATAATAATCATCATAATAATAATAAAAACTTTTCACTTCACATCAGGCTTGTGTGCTTAGCTAAGCTCTTTTCAGCACAAGCTGACAATTATTGTTGAAACTATTTGGTGACTGCTTATAAATTCATGGAATTGAAAGCTAAAAGAGACCAGTGTGATTGTCTAATGTGATCTGCATAACTCAGGTCACAGAACTCCTAAGGGAGATGTCTGCTCTGAGCCCTCAGCTCAGGAATATTTCATATCTTTTAGGAAAACAAAGAGTCTGAGCTAAATGTTTCCAGGGATTCAGTACATGCCTTTCTAAACATCCACCACCAGCACCAGACAATCCCTCTAGTCCTGGAGCTGTGTAACATCCTTGTGAGCTGCAAATATGATCTGACTCTGGCTGTGCATGGAGAAAAACAATGTATATCCCAGATTTATCCCTCCTCCTTTCATAAGAAAGGAGGAAGAAACAGTCCTGGATGGTGTTTGTGTCCATTTCAGAGATGCTTTGGCTCCATGAAGTGAACTGGAGATTAAATACATCATGCAGATATGAGTCTCTGGCCAGGGAGGGACTTGACCTGTGCTCCTACCTGGTTGGTCTTCTCTCCTTCCCAGATTATTTTTGTTTCTAAAGGTAGAAATAAGATCTTCAAGCAGGGAAAGATGTTTGAAGATGCTGATTCAGGAGTGATGGCTGAAACCAGAAATAAAATGAAGTATAAAACATTGCTTTTCCTTCACTGTCCTTGACATAAATACCTATAAAATCTGTGTGTCCTCTGGAGAAAATAAAGGAAGAGGGCCATGAGCTCCTGTGTTTTTCTAAAACACGAGCCAAAAAGGTGATACTGTAACTCATGGCATTAAAGCAAGGGATATACAGCTCTCCTCAACTAAAATCCCAGGCAACTGGAAGGAAAAAAAACTTCTTCTCACCTATTTTTTAGTGAGATTTGAAACTGATCTTCAGCTGTCCTCTGGCTTGATTATATGTTCCTAATTCCCTGCTCTCCATAAATGCTGAGAAAACCACTCTCCTGATTGTGTGGGTGAGAGCTTTCCTGTTGGGTTAATAAAGCAGGGGCAGGGATTGCTGCTTTGGGAAGAGGCAGGCTGTAATCCTGGGGAAGCAGAGGTGAGATTGCTCCTTCAGGACATGCATTATTGCCACCACACTGCACACATGTGGGTAGGCAAGAGACAGACAGACAGATGTCACAGATGGCTAAAAGACAGGGAAAAGCTGTAGTTATAATTTTACAGTTCACTGGTGTGAAATGGAATCTGATACATAAAAGAAATGTTCCCCCCCAGCCCCTTTCTGAACGGTATAAACCTGCCAGGGCTTGCAGAATGCCATCAGCTTGGCTGCCAGGGTTGTGTGTGTGCACACACAGGAGCACACACACCTCTGAGGAGGAGTGAGATGCTGGATCACCAACACCTCTGGTCCTCCCTGCTGATCCTATGGGTGCTACGAGCCTGTTGTGGCTGGAAAGATGCCAGATCCAGTGCACAGACCTCAGAAGAAGCTTCCCTCCACTTTGGCCAGTCTGGGCATCAGAGGGTTTCTTAAACCCAGCTCTGTGTGGTCACAGCAGGATTTAGAGAGTGGCCAGGCTTTAATAAAACCAGTGTCAATTCTCGTGGCAATGAAAGGATGAGTGTGTTTGATCTTCAGACAGACAGTTCAGTGCCTGACTTTGTTCTCATCCTTGGGGATTTTTTGTTCCCCATCCCCTTCCTGAATGGCTCTGAGGACTGCAGGTGAAGAGCACAGGTTTGCATCAGCTGGAGAAAAGGATGAGTAAAGAGGAGCAGGTAGAAGGTTATTATTGCTCCTGAGATGGGGAAGTTGAGCTCTGCAAGGAGGCTCCAAACTCTTTGAAGCCACTGGTTTCTTTTTGGGAAGAGGGGAGATGTAGGTCCAGGAGGGTCAGTAGTATCCTGCCAAGAGGCACCAGTGTCACTTACTTGCATGTGAGCCAGCCCTGCTGGGAGGTGCTGAGGGAGTTTCACTGTCCCAGCTGTGTCTTGTGTTTCAGAGGTGCTTTCTGAGCACCTGGCACTGCTCCCTGCTCTCCTTTCTGTCCCTTGCACTACATGCCAAACACGGTTCCCTTCTTTGTGGCCACGGACAAAAGGCTATTTTGGGGTTGTTTTGTTGTTTCTTTTTTTTTTTTGGTGAGCACTGTGAAACGCACCTGAGCAAATCCCCCAGCCAAAATCCATTGCTGGCCTTTTGTAAGGGCTGCCCACAAGGGAGGCAGGTGTAATAAGAGCCCTGGAGCCTGTGTGCCTTTGATCTTCGAGGTGGAGGTTCCTTTGAGGTGTATTAGTGGGTTAACCCCATTCTGTTTCAGGATGCCACTTTGGGAACCACCTGGATAGAGTTGGCAAAGGTTTTATAGGGTCTCTTGGGTCTCTGTGCTTTATGCAGGGGCCAGCTGGC
>VYZS01073186.1:3232-13753 GCA_013400695.1 Neodrepanis coruscans
CACAGGACCTCAAGCAGTCCAACTGTCCAACTACCTGCTCAGAGCAGAGCCAAATGTGAAGGCTGATCACAGGGCTCAAGCACTGTCCACTCATAAGGACAAAAAGACCAGAGTATCTCTGGGCTGGTTCAGTGTTTCACTGTCCTCACAGTAAAGAATTTCCATTTTATCTCATTGGAGTATCTCTCATTGCAACTTACGTTTATTAGTCCTTGCCTTTTCACTCATCTCTGAGAAGAGGCTGCTGGTCTTTCCACTTGGCAGCCAAAGACCAGAACTAAAATATCTCCTTATCTTTCCAAGGTCCAACAAACTGAGTTCCTCCTTCACATATGCAGTGTGTGTGTGACACTCCAGTCCTCTAACCATCCAGGAGACCAAAAAATCTTTGGTCCTAAGGTCACCATTACTTCCAGGCTTCCTTCCTGGAATAATTACAGCCATAGGGTGAATGAAAAGGATATGGCAGTGGAACTGCTCCAGACCTCCTGCTCTGCATCTACTGTTACAAAGCCCAAGCTGAATGCCATGGAAGATTTAAAAAGCAGAGCTTAAAGAGATTGCTGCTGGGATGTGGTAAATGGGGAATCTGGAGAGAAGTCACAAAACTGGCTACTTGGCTTAGTTTGCAGAAAAGTAGCAGAGTAACAGGCAAGTTTTCATGAGGTTTCTTTAGTTGTTTGATTTTTTTGGTGTGGGTTTTTTTTAAAAAAACCCAATGCCTCTGTCAAAACACTGCAACAGCAGCTGGCAGGGGGGAGGACAGGACAGAACATTAGTAAAACAAGAAAGGATTAATTCAAAGGACAGATTTAAGGCCACCTGTGCTGTCTACTGAAGATATGCAGTAAAGAAAACAAATCAGACAAATATCAAATATCCTACTTAGAAGTAGCTATTGCACTTAATACTCATGAACTTATGAACATACTTGTGCTGTGCTAATGAAACTGAAAGAAAGAACAGTAACAAGCATCTGAGTAGTTACAAAATCTTCAGTGCAAGCAAGAGATAATAGATTACTTCATTTTGGAAAAGGAAATGATTAGGAGTAGAAAGATAACATATACTAATCATGAGTAATATCTAGATGAGGTGAACAGGAAATGATTTCTCAGAAATACTCACTGGAGCACTCAGCAACAACTGCATTTACCAGAAAACAATTTTAAAATGAAAAGGAAGTAAATCTCCCTATAAAACATAATCAGAGAACTTACTCCCACCTGACATTGTAAAGGCTGAAATGAAAGGACATCAAAGGAGTTATTTAGACCAACTAACAGGAAAAAAAAAAAAAAAAAGAGGCCACTGGAAACTTCTAATACAGTAAAACTAATACAAACTCAGGTCAAGGAATTTCTTAATCACACAGCACTGGAAACTTCAGCAGCACGCTGGGAGATTTTCTTCCTTATAGCTCAATCCTAAAACTCTAATTTCTCCAAGTGTCTGGAAGCAGACACTAAATTGCATGGTCTGCACTGATACAACCATTTACTTCCATTCTCACTAACACAATGGCCTCACTTACCTACTAAGCCCTTCCAGTTTTCACAAAAATTGATGGACAAGAAACACTTCCAAATATTACTAAACAGTAGATAATTCCTCTGAAATCAAGAAAATTGTCTAACTTTAGAAAACTCCACCTGGATTGGCTGTCACTAGGGCAGCTAAGCAGCTTTGAAATAAGCTTCATATCATAAAGTAATAAAGGTATGTCCTAGGTCTGCTGTTTCACATATCAGCTAACATTCCATAATAGCTACAGCTGAATTGACCAGAACCCCCTGAGGACTGAGAACATAATCTGTAATAGCCTAAAATATAACTAAAAGACACGACAACTCCTGTGCAATCACAGTTGTTGCTCTTGAAATTTCAGCATATTGCAATGTTCAGACTTGACATTTTTCCATGCTAAAAAACTATGTTTTCTTTATGCATTTTTATCTTGCTCAGTGTCTTTTCTGGGTGCTAAGAAATTAAAAAACAGACAAGTTCTTATGACAAGGAAGTAATTCTATCACCACCCCCTCTCCACCACTGCCTTGTTAAAGCAATTGAACAATAAATTGCATTTGCAGAAGAACAACTGCACAATTGCCAAGTCATGCTACCAGCTAAACTGAATACAATCAACTACTTAATTCACTTAGAGAATTTATCTGCAGTGCTGTTTCTGAAGAAAAGCACAACCTTAATTTTCTTCCAGCACAGCACAGCCACCTCCATCTGAAATAAAGAATTCTTTCCATCCTCCAAATTAGGTCCTTTTAGAGCATGAGTGTTCTCTGCACTAGTGCTAATCATCTTCATTTTTCAATTAATCCTACCAAAAGCACGTTGCTAACAACCATCCACAGTAAAAGACAGACACAATGCACAGTATTCATATCTGTCTTTAAGAACACAGAACTGTGTGATTACAGGCTAAGTACCCAAGCTGTAACTACACTTTCAAATTATACCCACTTCATTAATTCTACAGACTAGATCAGCCAGCAAGAAAGCTCCATTACCCATTGTTTTTCCATTCCTTTCACTAATTTCTAACTCTTCAGTGGGAGTTGTTAATACCCATAGTGTTGCAGATAATTCTCTTTTTATCACTTGATGTCTCATGTGAGGTTTCCTGCTCCCATAAACTTTCTTCTTCTAATTCTCTCTCTGCAGTCTATACCTCTGCTACACATTTTCTTCACTATATTACCTTTCTCTTCTGTTTCAAACAGGAAAATAAGCCAAGGAAATCTGACCACTAGAGCAATCAGCTCTTCTCTCCCTAGGCTCCATTTATCACCTGTTTCTTCACAAAAACTCATCCAGGGTCTTTCAACTCCTCCTCCTAGAAAGGACCATGAGAAACAGCCCTCTTACTCTCAATATTCCTTCTTCCCCTTTGCAAGACAATAAAGATAATATTCCTCATATCTGACCACTTCCCTGAAGCAAATAATCCTGCCTAATGGAGAAGCTCTGAACAAATGCAGGAAAAAATCTGGATTTTAACTAGTGGACTACAATCAAGTCTTTTCCCACCTCAAGCTCATTGTCTTAGTCTAGAACCACTGAACATCAGAACAAATAAAGGAAAAATGCACAAGGTTTAAAACGTCACTGCCATTGCATGATCTCAAAATCACGGTGTCAATCATCATCACTGAGAGCAAACAGGGCAATACAGACAGCTGGGACAAAGTACTTCTCAAGGGGCAGCACTGAAGTTCTCAAGAGGACTTTCTGCAACAGAAGACATTTTTGACAAGTGGACTAGCATGGTTCGAGATTCCAATCCTTCATTTATTAAAACTTCCATTGAGTAAGCTCCTAAGCAAATTTTCAAAGGATTTGAGCTGCCTACTGTGCCATATTATCTCCCAAAACATTCTTCGAGGGAAGGCAGTTGTTTTGTCTATCATGTCAATCCCAGAAGCTTTCTTTCCCAAAACTTCAATTAAGTTTTAAGTGAGATAGGAGATATTCATTTAAGTTTTCTACAAGAGGGTCATAATATCTCCTCCCACACAAGAGCTCCTGGAACTAACCCTAACCTACATGGGAGTGAGGCTTTAGAGTGTTTTCCTGGTTGCCAGTTCAATTGAGGAACACCAAGACTCAATCCCAAAGTTCCAATCACGTTTTTCCATCATGGCCAAATTAAGTATGTGAAGTGTGAGGTTTAACTAAAACTTCTTCACGTGCTCTTTGTAAATATCCAAGAAAATCCCAATGCCTACAAACACCCACATTCCACACAGGTTTCGACCAGTGTGTTGGTATCGTAAAAGTCTAATGAAGGCCCTGGGGGTTTTTAATGACTGTGGCTCACCAGTTACAGCCATCCCGTGATACTGGTGCACAGCCAGGGCTAAAAAGGCATTTTTCTCTAAACAACACAATTAACCAAGACTGCTTTTTTTTTTTTTTAACACACATTATGGCCAGTATTTAAAACTTACACGCTTTATAGAGTCAATCTTCTCAAATTTAAAAAGAGGCAAAAACTTAACGTATCCGTCCCCTGGGATGGAGCTTTGTCCAAACTGAACAGCAACGTGGTACCCAAACCTCCCATGCGAAAGGAACATACCCCTAAACCTTCCAGTAACACCTAAAGAGGAACGAGCACACTGTGCACAACTCGCCAAACATCCACCGACCCGCGTGGCAAAGGGAAACAGCTACCACGGAGCCCAGGAGGGATCCCCGCCTCGTTTCCAGTCCGGTGAGTGGTTTCCAAGGACTGGCACGTGTTGCTCCAGAGGGACGGGCACCGCGCTGCCTCTGCTCCCTCCGAACCCCAGCAGCAGCAGCAGCAGCAGCCGCCGCCACATCCGCGCCCAGTCCATCCCAGCCCAGTCCATCCCAGCTCCTCTCCGCTCCGCTCCCCCGCGCCCCTCGGCCCGCGCCAAGCGACCTCCCGCCGCCGCCTCACCTTGTTGCAGTAGGGGCAGTAGCTCTTGCTGAAGATCATGACGCGGTGGGAGGCGATGAGGGTCTGGACGCGCAGCTTCAGCCCGTCCCAGTCCGGGAGCCGGGTCTGTCCCGGCGGCGGCGGCGGGGCCATGGCGGGACTGGGACCGGGACCAGGACCGGCGCCTTCCCCGCGGCGGCCGCGCTGACCCTGAGCCGCACCGCCCCTTCCGCAGCGGGGAAGGCGGTGAGCGGACCGACCTACCCTCGGGGACGGAGGGGGGGAGCAACATGTCAGGAAGGGCTTTCAGCCACGCCCTCTCTGACTGGTTGTAAGATAAAATAAAAAGCCCATTATATAAGAGGGAGGGGCGCTACTATTCGCCTAAAGAGAATGATAAACTCGTGTTATTTAAGCCGTCCTCCCCTCCGCGAGGCAGCGTGGAATGAGCCGGGCGGGAGCGCGCATGAGCGGGGCGGGGGCGCGGCCCCGGCGGCGGGAGGGCAGAGCGGGGCCGTGGCCGGGGGGATGCGGAGGGAGGGCAGAGCCGGCGGGGAGCGGCTGGGAGGGACAGCCCGGAGCTGTGGTGGAGCAGGGATCGTTTTTTCTCCCCCTTCACAGATCGTCCGGCCCCGAATCGGTGGCGATTGCCTCGTGCCTCGGTCTGGGAGAATCGGTGATCGCCCCGGGTCCGCTGTGTTTGTCGGCCCTCGGTGCGCTCTAAGTTAGGTCGAAGTGTGGGGGATAAAAGCTGCTTTCTACAAAGGGAAAGCAGCCTCGTCTGTGTTCATCTGCCCCTTTGGTCTCCTGTGCAGCGGCAGGAGAACGGGTGCAGGGGGAACATCTCCTGTATTAAAAGGGATTTTGGCTTGAGAACACGTTAGCCAAGCCAGCAGAAAGTAGTTTCCTTTCCTTACATATCCCGGGGTTAAAGAAAGGGGATGCTGAAACATCTGGTACTGCTTATTACTGACTATTCTCTTCCCAAGAATCTTACTAATTGTCAGGACTGATAAGTGGAAGAGGGTGTTGTCCTGGCCAGAACAATGGAAAGATCCTGTATCGGGGCACAGAGCAGGAGGAATCCTGTCTGGTTACTCCCCTGCCTCTGCCGCGTTTTGGCTGGGGAGTGACCGAGGTCTCAAGAAGTCGGTCATCTCCCTGCAGAGCAACGCAGTGTTTTCCGATTGCAGCAACAGCTTTCTGTGAGCAATCATAAGGGGTTGATCTGGTTTAAAACATCTAAGAACTTCGCTAACGTTACTAAATCGAACCCTCCAAGTATCTGAGTGACAGGAATTCGTAGGTGTTTTCAGAAGGTTCAATACAAGTTTTTAACAAAGCAGATAATGAAGTCCAGTGCTCCCTCCCACGCCTGCCACAGACCAGTTCTACTGCTATTTGCTAATGCTAAAAATAACCACATATAAAAGCTGTAATGCCACCAGTGATGAAAATGGGCCTGGTGGAAGACGAATTAATTTGCTTGATTCCTTTCTGATCACGTGTGTGTCTGGTGTTTGTTGCCCACTAAGCTTGAAAAAAATGTATATTATATTTATTTGAATGTTGGCAATGAAAGAGTTCTAGGCTAAGAACGTTTCTGCACTCCACACGGAGAAAAACAAGTCCAGCCTTAAATTTCAGTATCAGCATGTAGGAAAATTGATACAATACCTGCAGCTACTAAGGTTTGACATAACATGCCAGGGCCAGAACTACCTACTGTACTTTGTTCATAGTTCAGGCAAAACTGCTTGTTCAGTTCCTGACTTTGACTAATTGCTTTCTCCCCTTCTCAGACTCCTTTTATCTTGTGACAAACATCACTACCCTTAGTATTCTCACAGGAATTAATATCATAAGATCAAAGGTTTATGCCACTGACTGGTAGGTTTTCATATTAAACTTAATCTGCTTTCTCCAGTGTAAACATCTATCAGCTCCAGAAGGGTCAGAGAAAGAAATAAATATTCAAAATATTTTTTTCTGCTGGCAAACTCAACACTGATGGCAATGTGCCAAGTTGCATGAGGAATAAATGTCTATGGCAAATTATGTCTCTTTAGGGTTTATTTCCCCCTCTGTGCGCTCTCTGCTGTTGATTATTATTATCACTGTTATCTTAGAGCAAGAACGGGGTAATTTTTTTAAACCAAAGGAGGGTGGATTCAGACTAGATATAGGAAAGAATTTTTTCACAAAGCAGGTGGTGAAACACTGGAACACATTGCTCAGGGAAATGGTAGATGCCCCATTGCTGAAAACGTTCCAGCTCAGGTTGGATGGGCCTCTGATCAAGTTGATTTAATTAAAGATGCTCCTGCTCATTGCAGGGAGGTTGGAGCAAATGACCTTTAAAGGTTCCTTCCAACCCAGCCATCCTGTAATTATATGATTCTATGAAGAATGGATGATAGGGACAACATCAACTTTCAACACAGATGGGTGATATGGAAGCACTATAATGACAGTATCTTGCTTAGCCTTGCTTTCAGTCACTGTAAATGGAAAAGATGAAAAAGGAAAGGATTAAGCTCCGGAGAAAGAAGAGAGAAAATGACTTCTCAGTTCTAGAGATGAAGTGACTGCCACTTTAGTGTCCTGCCTGTGCACCCCAATAGATTAGAATGGCTCTGATTTTTGTTAAGATTAGGCCCTGAATCTGTCTTTTGTTTTGTGAGAATTTTCTGCCACGGAGTACAAGATCATACAGCGCTCAGGATCTTACTCTTTAGATTTGCTGGGGATGGATGTAAGGGGTTAACTAGAGCTCTTTGGGCTCACTAGGGCTCACATTCTGGTCACTAGGAGACTGTCAAAAATATTAGAAACAGCAGAAATGTTGCATTTATGAATGACATGCTTTGCAAGAAGAGAATTTGAACAAGGACAAGTGGTTTGTGTAAAGAAACAGGAAGTTGGTTTAAGCAAAGCAGTGTGAAAGACTTGTTTAATAAAGGTTTAAGCATGTTTGCTTGAACTGTGGCTCCCTGCGGGCCAGTCAGCAGCTGTACAAAGCTTCCCCACCTTCCACATGAAAGACCTCAGTTTGCTTTTTCTAATATAAACTGTCTCATTAAGACAGTCCTCTCCAAGGCATTATTCAGCTTAGTCTGAGGATTAGCAAAAACCAAACCACATAAAATAGTTCTCAATGATGTAGCATAATGTGCTATGGAAAGGCATTGAGGTAGCAATTGGTAGAGGAGGTTTATGAATAGACTAGACTAGACTAGATTAGACTAAACTAGACTAGACTAGACTAGACTAGACTAGACTAGACTAGAATAGAATAGAATAGAATAGAATAGAGTATGCATTGTTCCCACAGCTCTTGCACAGGACTAGAAGGCTCTTGGCATTGTAAAAGTCTACTCCTATACTTAAAAGAGTAAAGCCACATACCATTCTGAAAAAACATGGAGTAAGACAATCTCTCTGTTTAAAAAAAATGTCTCCAAAAGGCAAGTTGATGCAGACAGCAGATGTTGGAAGCATTTCTAAATTAAGTTGTTTGCAATAAGATATTTGGACGAAAGAGCAAATGGTTGATAGAAAAGAACCAGGGAAGTGTTTTAAATGTAACAGTGTGAAAATCTAGTAATCCTTTTGTCTAATATCAAATTAATTTGTTAGTGGGCTTGTTCCCATTCCTTGGGTCCATTCAAATAGCCATGAGCCTTGATGCTGCTGAAAGGAGTCAATTTAATGGTGAAGAATAACCAGAGAGTTCTCTCCAGCCATATCTCTTTTTTCCCTGACACAGTCTTCATATCACAGGACAGGAAAAGAAAGGCCATGATCTATTTCCATCTTTATATTCCATTGAGGATCTCTCCATGAAGTGGTATTCCCTAAGGTTGCTGCCTCTTTTATATATCCAGAATCCATAACACAGCTAAGAAAGACTAGGGAATGTGTCTTTAAGAAGGTGACAAAAGACCTCGACTGTAGCCTCAATCTTTCTCACATCACTCCAGTGCCTTCACTGATCTTCTGAGAACTTAGTCTATCTGCACCAGGAGATGAATAAGTGTGCTTCATTTTCAAACAGCATTTCATGTTTTGGAGAAGGAGTTCCAGATATCCCCAAAGCCACAAGTATTTCATGGGGAAGGAAGAAAAGAGATGCTGATTATTTCTTCAGAAAAAAATAACAACTGTCTCCTTGAATCACTGTAGAAATTGGTAATAAGCCAGGAGACAGCCAAAGTCCTTAGCCATGAGCATGGTTACACCCTTTGTCAACACTAACAATGGAGAGTCAGTGGAGCCTGGCCCATGCTGAAGGCTGTTGAAAACCTGATTTGTTAACCAGTCATTTGGGTGACATACAGATGGCCTGCAGCTCTGAGTTTATGGATTAGTGTTCATGGCAAATATTATCCAAAGCCTTCTGGCACATTCACAAATTTTGGCTGCATTAAGTATATTATGGTCAGCTCATTGAAGTGCTGATGGTGCACGTAATACAGAACATCTAATAACCCTGGGCTCCAGTTCTGAGATAGGGAGAGTCTTTCAGATCACACGAGACTTCGGCCATGGAGTGAGGAGGAAGAGCTTATGGAGAAACCTAAAGTAAGAGGAAAATAAGCTCTTCAGCTGAGTGGCAGCATTCTCCAGGAAGAGCCGGGCAGAGCAATAACTTCTGTTAGCGGTGTTATAACTAAAATACAGTAAGCATACACACAGAAGAGGGCAATCATATCTCATTGTTGTAAACATTCAACATCCCGCTCAGAAAAGCTTGTCTGGATAGTGGCGTAGTGTTGGAATGAGGTCTGGATGTTAGCTGCTAGTGAGAAGTCAATGGGGGGAGCTCAAGACCCACCAGGAATAGTTTTTCTTCAAGATCTTGAATAAATACTGAGAAGCCGTTGTGCTCCTTTTCAAAAAGCATTAGAAATAAGGCAGTTAAAAGGAAATAATCAAAGTAGAAGAGTTAAGACCTGCATCTGTTAATGATGTACACAAGCATTTTTTGCATGCAAAACTCATGCTTGTGAAGTTGTAAAAGACAGAGTGGGTGCTTTAAGTTCACTTTCTTGGTTTTGCAAACCATCTGTTAGTTTGTGCCTGCAAGTGAGAGATGACTATATCTGCTTTTCTACAGACATGATGTTGATAGTCCTCTGTTTCAAAATTTGGCTCTGGTAGGCTGCTGAATGTATCTCATCTAATCTTACCTGTCACAATTTCAGTCTAAAATGTATGGCTACTCTCCCTTGAACAGTGTTTTAATTTTTATTAGTATCATTATTATAAAGTTCTGAGGTGAGCATGAGATTTTCTGGACACACCATAGTTAGATTGCCAGTGTTTAGGCTCAGGGAATGTGTTCTCCCATAAGTGTAGGACACAGGGTTTATTGTTAAAGTTTCATGTATTTTACAACAAATAGCAATATAAGAGTGGCAGGACTTCCTCCTCAGGTGGCTGCAGTGCAAGGGAAAGCAATGAGGTTGACAGGCTCCAAGGATTTGTGCAGACCAGGGTCTCCCTTTGCCCAGATGAAGCATTAATGAAGTGAGAGATGCTCAGGCTGGATTTAAAACTGCAGAATAATGGCCTTCACAGTTCAATTGTGTTAAGTGCTGCAAGCCAGAAGCTTTTCTAGAGCTGAGAGAAAAAGTGCTGGTGCTCAGCTGCTTTACAGGATGAGCCCTTTATTTGTCTGCTTTAATGAACAGCATGGTGTCCGTCTGCCATGCACTGAAGTCACCTTTCTATGCTAAAATTCTTATGAAGTCTTTTTTAAAAGAAAAAGGAAAGGAAAAGGAAAGAAAATGCAGACATAAAGGATAAAAAAGTCCTTAATCTTTCAGAAATATGGGAACTTGGCTCTATTTCTAAGCAAAACCAGTTCCTTTAGGCAGTCATTTCCCAGGAGAGTGTTTTAATGAAGGTTGGGTTATTTTGGTGGTGCGGGTTTTTTTTATTTCCAGTTAGTTTTAAAAAGAAAATTCTTTTGCACTCCCAATGCAGGGGTCTTGGCCAGGGTATACTCCCATTTGCAATCCTCTCTTCCGGCGAAATTCATAGTGTCTTGGTCTGTCCACTGTGACTGTGCTATTCTCCACTTGAAAGAGATGGTC
>VYZS01073198.1:1371-41884 GCA_013400695.1 Neodrepanis coruscans
CCAAGTTTATTCTTGTTATGAACAGACACTTTCAGAGAATTCAATACCAGTTACATCTGTCAATTGAAATTGGCACTGCATATCTGATCCTGTTTTACCTCACATCAGACTTCTCCATTTTTTGAAAAGATCTGCCAAAAAATGTTGCACATTTACTTTTATTTTCTGAGTTTTTCAGAACAGATCTTGCTTTATAACACACAGAGATTGCTTGTGGCAACACATAAGGTTAAAAAAACCAAATTCTGCTCCAGCCTCTTTGGGATTTCAGACCTTGGCTCCACAGCCTGCTGAGCCAGACAGTTCATCCTCACCAGAAACTGCCTCTCCTTTCTAAGCCCTTGTGCCTGAGCCCAGGACTGCACAGAAAGCCAAAGCCCAGGTCCAACTTGCTGCTGCTTGTGGGCTCACTCCATTAGTCTGAGAGGCCTGGGGTAAACAGGGAGGGTCAGAGAGACAGATTGTGGTAGAAGGGGCCTGAGGAATTGGGTTAACAGTGAGCAGCACAAATGATGAAAGCAAGGCATTGGGGCACTACCCAGACAGACTGCTCTCATCCTGCTGAACAACTCATCCAGTCTTCCACCCAGTCCCTTCCACAGGGAGGGACATAAAATTTAGACATCTCTTTTTCACTGAAGCCTAAGTCAATGATGCAGGAACATCTGCATTTTCATAACCATAAGTTGGATTCATCATACCCAGTGCTAAGGCTCACTGGGATAAGCACCAATGCCTTCACCAAACTATAGCAGGCAAAAAACAGGCATCCCAAGGTTCCAGTGTGTCATGCCCTGTATAACCTGAGCCAGCACACACTTGACAATCCAATGCTTATCAAGCCAGGCTAGATTTAACCCTAAAGCCAGCACTGTAGATTTGCAGAGTATCATAGGATGTGCTACTACTGGGGATTAACTCCACCAAAATCCTGACACACATGGCACCTAAGTCACACAGGTCAGTGAACATTTTTTTGGCACGATCACTGCTCCCCAGAGCGAGAGGAATCTCACTGTAAAATCAAAACATCTTTTCACCAGGCAAGAGAAGTCAGGTCTTCAATGCAATATGATGTGCTCTGTACTTAAACGAAGAAGTGGATGATTAATGCCTATGCAAGAAATAGCAGGGTGAAAAACTGAAGAACATTTTGAAAACGTGTGTTTGTTTCTGAGCTGTGATTACAGGAAATATACTAAAGATGAGTTTTTTAAAGGGGCTGCAGCCCAATCCCAAACAAGCAATTTCCATTTTGATAACGAGACAAAAATCTCCTCTGGAGTTAATGCCCAGAGGTCGACTCTGCAAACACTAAAATAAACAGAGAGCATGGCTGAATGGGCTGAACTGAGACACACTGTGCTAAACACAACTCAAATCAAACCAGAGCAAAGGGCTTTACACCGGCTCTCAGCTGAGTGCTCCAACCTCCAAATCTTTGTGCATAACCTGAGGAACAAGCTCTGTCTTGTTACTCCCATGACCCCCACAACACCCTGTTGCAGGAGGCATTTCTCCCATGTCACCTGCCAATCTCAGCTGCATAAAACCTCTCCTAAAACATCAAGGGGAGGGACAGGAGCAGCAGTGATCTCCCACACTAACGAACATGGGAGCCATAAAGAAACTCTTGTGAGTCGAGACCAGCAAACACAGCCAACATGTGCCAAAAAAGAAAAGCAAGAGTTGTAACTTTCCTGTTACTGCCGTAAATCTAGGCAGAAAGACATTTATTTCTTGCCTGGTATTCCAGTTTGCATCTCATCTACCCAGGGACAAGCTGAAGCTTCTGTAGCAAAATCTCACAAATTATAGCCTACTGCATTAGTGCTTCACTTGCCTCACTTAAATGGAGTCCTTAATATTTAATTCTTAGTTTTAAAACTGAATTTAACCTGAATCTCAGCAAGTTAATCAGCATGGTTCCTTTTAATTTTATTTGCAATAATTGCAAGGAAGAGCTGAGCAAGAAAATAGGTTGTAAGAATCCAGCAGCATCTCTGGTCAACCTCAGCTTCTGCAGATGAAGAAGGAGACAGGTCTTCCTTGGGAGCTGGGTCTCCAGTTATCTTCCATGTGCTTGAATCAGTTCCCAAACTTGGCAAAGCTCAGCCTCCTGGTGCTAGAAAAATCTGTGCACTCACAAACCTGAAGGGCCTGAGGCAGTCATGTGCTGGGTGAGTAGCCTCTCAGTCAAACATAATACTCCTTTTGGCCTCTGCCTGCAGTCTTAGCGCGTGAAATTCCTGCATTCTATTAAAAAGTATTTAACTGCCAAAATCACATATTTTCTGCTACCAGGAAGCACCTTGGGACTGCCCCACACAGCTTTATAGGAGGAATACCTATAAGGTGCTGACACACCTGAGACAGGAGCAGGTCAATCCAATTCACCAGTGCTGCTGAATGGGGGACAGGACAGCCCAGACCTGTAGGAATGACTCAAGGACCAGCTCTCAACCTCAAACCTCCAAAGCCAAGGATTACGGGTCTGTTGCAATTGGCAGTTTGTGTCTGAGATGGCCCAAAGGGCCCAGCACAAGGCTTGGAGTAATCTAAGCCAGTTTGTGTTTTGGGCCCCAGGCTGGCTGATTATTCTCGATGTCAAGGGGGGAGATGACAGAGTGCAGCCAGGCAATAACAATTTACATTTTCTTCACATAAGCACACCACTGCCTTGCACATGAGCCAAGCTCATGGAGGATGCTTCAGATTGGTGTAACAAACAAGCCACTCTGCAGAGGGTATCAAAATTGAGAGCAACCTACTAAGTGTGCAGCCTTGACAGCAAGCCATAAGAAAAATATTCAGTAGCAATAAACTGCATGTTAAATAAATACCAGTAAAGTTTATAACAGAATTACAGACAAGCAATTCAACTTCTCTCAAGAGTCTTGCATACTTGAAGGAAAATCTCTCTCAATTATCATAAAAAGCTATCTCAGATTTTCACAGTTCATCTATAATACGCTGATTGAGAATGTAAAATGTATGGCTCAGGTATTTTTGTATAATCAGCTGTAACCGTATCCTCAAGTGTAACGACAAGCAACTGGAATAGCAAGACTAATACTTCAGCTATTTAAATTCAGATTGCCTGCTGTTTATACTAGTATTCCCAACAGAGAAAGGAAACAAAATATTTGAAACAAACAAGAATCTTCCTTGTAATATTAATCTTCTCTCATAACAGAGCCCTGGTGGAAAAAAAGATTAATCAACAACAAAACAGAAACAGACACTGATGCAATTCGCTACACTGCACTTTCAAGAATAAGCAAAAGGCCAAATGTGCTCGGAACAAATATTTCACAGTTCTGGGAAAAAGTTAGGCCCTAGTCTCATTGAAGGGTCACTACAGACACAAGGAAATCAGAAGGATTTAGTCAACAAGCAAACACAATGGTTCCAGAGGAAGTTGTAGGCAAAAGAGAAGCACCCATTGGAAGGCCCTGAAGCAGCACCCTGTTGGGCAGCCATGCTCCAGGGAACCAGTGGTGTTCCAGGAGGACCAGCGATGCTCCCAGAGGACTAACCACGCCCCAGGAAACCAGCTGTGCTCCTGGGAGACCAGCCATGTTTCTGAGGAATCAACTCCTTGCTTGCACAAATCTGACAGGTCCAGAGAAGGCCACAGGATGCACAGAATCATCAAATAGTTGGGGTAGACATGTTGCCTTACACACGTTAATGTGTCTTTTTAACAGAGCTGCCCTAGGAGTAAAGAAGGTGCTAGACAGATCTGCATGAAAAACTAGCTGGGGGTAGCCAGAGAACTGGCACCTGCAGGGTCAGCTGCTTTTCCACACTGATTGTAAACACCCAAATGGCCTAAACACACCAAAGCCAACTCCTATAAAAGCAGGCACTTTTATTCATGGAGATCATGTGGCTGCTTAATAGAGTAGAAAATCTGGCAGAAGATTGCTGTGTTCCCTAATAACCACATCTGTGAAAAGATCGGGTTGAAATCAGCCTCTTAGCAAACTATAAACCAGTCTCATGACAAGGAGGTTGTAGAAGTGCAAATGACCACTACAAAACAATAACACTAAAAAAGAGAGTATATCAGCAATCAAGAAGCAACTGTTTAAATACCAATACTCCTCGGCAGCCACAGGAGGAGTTCCCTCTGTTCCAGTTCTCTGCTACTTGTCTTCTGTAAAACAGTAAAGAGCCAAAAGACATGCAAGGCTGCAAACAGGTATAAAGTAAAAGTAAAAATATGTCAATGCAAATTAAACATTGATGTCAGGATGTTTTACAGTTCAGAAGGTCCCCCAGATGTTTTGTGTGCACACAGCTCTTTGTAGTAATGTCAAAAAGCAAATAACATTGAAAAGCACAGAAACAGAGATGTTAGGGAGGCCCATTCTCAATCACAGTGACATTCCATGGAAGAATTAATGCAATTACAGAAAAACAAGCAATAATAAGAAATGGTAAAGAAAAGAGAAATGAAAAATCTGACAAAGACATAGAGTGTATTTTTGTAACCAGTGGGGCAGATGCTGTGACCCAGGCTGTGGATCTGGCTCCCCAGTTTCAGTGGATCAGAGGGGCTGGGGCACTCAAGAGCAGAGCTGACAGCTAGGCAGTTTCTAGAGTTAAGATTCAAATTCTGCTCCAAAAATCCAAGTCTTTTAGAAGAAGAAAAACATGGTTTAAAGGGAGAGAATATCATATGTCTGTTTGATTATTCATTTCTTTGCTAGGATGCTTCAATTTTTTGCTAGGAAGTCATTTCTTGTTTGATTTTCTGAAAGTTTCCAGGTGCTTGTTCACTGAGTAAAATATTGTCCTGTTTTTCTATCTATCGTTTCTGTCCCTTTGGGTTGTACTGCCTCTCTTCTCAGGCACACAGTACCAGCCTGTACATGAACTCTGGAAAATGCAACAATTTATCTTCCACGATCATTTTCCCTAATTCCCTAATTTCCCTAAGAAGTAACGACATTTCATCCTGTTCTAAAGTAAAATGTCTCAGCAGCACAGCACTACTTTTAAACGGCAAAGAAAGAAACACTCAAACACTGTCAAAAATTGATATTTTATGCCAAAATATTCAGAAAGAAGCTCATCATTTTTCAAAGAAAAATTTTAGAGAAAAAAAAAACCTTGGAAGTTATTTGCACTCGTGCAAAGACTTTGTTCCATCCTGTACTTCTCTAAAGATACAAGTCAACGAAAAGAAAAATTACATCATTTTTTCATAAAGAGAAGAGTTTTCCCCTAGAGCTGAAGCTTCTTCCTACTTCTTTGTGTTTTGTCAGCTGATGTGGGAGGCATATTATCCAGGAGTTAGGCACACATTTCCAAAAGAGAGAGAAAACAGGCAGGGTAGACATAGACAGTCCATCAAGAAATGGGATACTGAAAGTTTACAATGTATTAGAAACACCAAAGAGAAGAATCATTTTCCTTTAGTCCCATTGTGCTTTTCTCTCCCTGTCCCTCCTCAGCAGTCCCATCTCAGAAATCAATGGGAGTAATCCAACCCTAAAGTTAAACCCATGCTTAACTATTTCCATGCAGCCAGCCCTTTGCTGATGAGAGGGGTGAGAGAGCTCCTTACACTCTGCACAGAAGAACTTTTGGGAAGGAAAGGAGAGGAAGAAACAACATATCTTTTGACAGTGTTGCTCATCCTTCCCATTCCCACTGAGCTCAGAGCTGCCGGCCCCATCTGTTCCCAGCACAGATACTCCAGTCACAGACTTGCAAAGTCTGGGGACATGTGCATGGCAGAACCACCTAAGCACTGATACATCCCAGGTTTCTACCACCTTCGGATGCACAGCTTCTGTGCAACCTTAAGTCTAACAGCATTAAATACCTGTAATAAATTGTCAGCCTGATCCTTACATACCACTGTATTAATGAACAAAACATGCAGCAATGTACCAAACTGCAGAAAGGCAAAGTAAGAACTATGGAAAATATTTCTTTGTTCCCTATACAAGAGCATTAACTCGATAATTCTTTAAAAATGGAACATAGCTGGCATAATCAAATAAATTATTAGAAGGCATATAAATCATTACCACCTAATATGACTGCAACAAGATTCAATGCAATTTACAGATAAGTATGAGGAATGACTATTGCATTTTACAGAATTAAAACTGGCAAAAGTTCTAAGAAGACAAATGATATAAGATGATTCTACGTTCATTTGCAAACTAAAAAGGCAGAAGGAAAGTAGCAGACAGATAAGTCTTACTTTTTCAACTATTTTGCAGATTGCTCTGAAAAGAAGGATTAATCATAAAGTGGAAATTCTTTCATTTAATTAGAGATTGAGTGGGCAGGAATCTGGAGACAGTCTAAAGCCATATGGAAAATTTAATGCTTTTGGAAATGAGGTGTCCTGACCCAAGACAGGGATGCAACCTTCTAGAAACTCCAAATCCAGACTGCTCTCTGAATTGCTTCCGCTGGTCCTTATCATGTACTGTTTACACCCAGAAGGACATTTCCTTACAGAATACATCTTCTCTGCTCCCATAGTTGGTCTAGATACCAAAGAGTTGTTTGCATGAGCCCTGCTTCACCTCCTTCGGGGGCTGGAAGAAAATACAAACAAAACCTGGTGTCAAAGCAGGGAACTGAACCAGCAAGCAGCTCACCCTTTCACCAGCACAGGCAGCTGAGCAAATCATGGAAGAACTGTCTTCTATGCTTTTCTTTGCCCCTATGCTACATAAGACCCTTAAACCAAGACTTTCGCAGACACCCACTGACCTCTTGGGTGATGCTAAAGCACAAGATCTGTTTGCGACCCCAGGGCCCCATCTGCCATCTCCAACCATCCCAGCAGCACTAGCTACAGGAACATAACAACAGCCATGCTGGGGCTCAACCTCCCTGGCCTCTGCTTTCCCCATGAGGATGAGAAGGGAAGAATTGCAATGGACCTTTCTCGGGCTGCCAAATTGCTACAGAGAAGTTAATTGACACTTATGCAGCATTATCCCAGTTATTGGGATTAATGCCTTAGAAAATCTTTCAGAAAATTGTTCATTCTGCCTAACAGCACACGCCAAACAGTATGCACAGTCCCACACCAAGCAATAAGAATCCATAACACCCGTAAAGTGCTTGTTACACCCAGATTAGTGCACTTTGCACCTATGGGATCTCTGTTTCTCTACTCCTCCGTTCTCTGACATGCCTTTTGTTATAGTTCAGATCTTGGATAACCTGCAGTTAACGGGGATTCAAAAATCAATACAAATCCCAATGCTCTTCTGCAAGTCTAGTGATTATTTCCTGCTCATCTCACCAAAACATTCGTCATTTGCACTGAAAATCTGAATAGCCTTGAGCACTTTTCTCTTTTTTTGCTTCAGCTCCATAGTCAAAAAGAGTATGATGAGCACAGGATATGCAAGATGAGAGTCTTCAGTTTTTTAAATCCTAATCTCTTCTTTGGGGTTTATTATTTCTCTTTAGTTTTTCTTTAGTTTATTTTGAATTGTCAAAAAGCATTCTCAGCTTCTAATCCAGGTTCAATATGGATTAGTCACATGCTTAAAATTAGAGTATACATTCACCTGCTAGGACAGGGAACAGCATTTCTCATCAGCTGATCTGATCTAATCAGGTTGCAAGCAGGGTTGCAAACATTCCCAAAAATTTGGCAGTTGCC
The DNA here is from genome assembly GCA_013400695.1 of Neodrepanis coruscans. Classification (NCBI taxonomy): domain Eukaryota; kingdom Metazoa; phylum Chordata; class Aves; order Passeriformes; family Philepittidae; genus Neodrepanis; species Neodrepanis coruscans. The sequence continues at coordinate 9,026 of VYZS01073198.1, forward strand.
ATCACCACATTTAACTGAAGGGCTTTCTGGCTTCATTGATTTATTTTATAGGTTACTTCCAGGTCTTTGATTTTATGCCTTACCTACCAACCCAAATTAAAATACCAGGGAAGACTACCAGTGACAAATGCATAATTTCAAAGGAAGTTTCAAGCCAAGAGCTGACAGAGGCTGAAGGTAGGGAGGCTGGATAAAGGAAAGAGAGGAGATAGTTGTTTCTTTTCTTGGGGTTGCAGCCCCATGCTTTCAAAAGCCCCTCAGTTTCAAAGCAGGATGCAATCTTTCAAGTGCCTGTGCTGCTGTGCTGCCTGTCTCTGTTTGTGACATGTGCAGTCACAGTATTTTAATGGAGCCCAAAGCCCAGTTTTTAATGCAGACACTTGTGCTGTGGTCTGGATTTCTGCAGCTGACGTGACCCTAGGGAACAGCTTTCATTTCAAATAAAAGCCAGAAGAATGTTTCTTCTGTACAAAGGATTTTAAGCAAGTAGGATTCACTGTAGCACAGCACGTGCAAATAACTAAGACACAGCCACGAAACAGAAATCATAGCAGGTTGATTACATATTAAAGTGATGTGCAAACACATGCTGTAGGCTCAGTCTCCTGCTATTGCTTCACAGAATACAACAAACATCTATTGGTAGTGGAATTAACTTCACCTTGACAGCTCTCTGGGGAGCAAGGGTTTTACATACATCTGTAACCTGAACTCCTAAATAACCAGGCTCCACAGTGCTGCTGCCTGTTACTCCACATCACTGAAGCCCTGGACTAAGCATTTCAGAAAGCAGAATCCAAATCACTGTCAATCCTCTGCTATTCCACAAGAACAAAATTGACAGAGAGGACAGCAGCAATTTGAGATGTCTTTCATGAAAACTTAAAGGCACTGGTACAAACCTCTGGGAGCACAGCACATCCCAGGTGCTGGGAAAAGGATGGTATACGAGGAACAAAGCCCACTCCAGATCATGATCCTTGTGTAGAGGCAGAGTTTGTATTGACACTCACTCTGAATAAGCCCCAAAATCAGCATATAAACAGATCCGTTTCCATCTGCTTTTGCTGAGGCCAGTGGAGGATCAACCAACTACATATTACTCATCTGTATTTTTATAGCACTTGCTATGTGCTTCTTAAACAGTGAGCAAAACTGAAAAGTCTTTTCAGTTTATATGTACCTTCCTCCTTACCATTTGCTCACTCAATCATTGATTTTGCTCAGTCTCCATCTGTGTGGAGCCAACATGCCCACCAAGCCTTATGCCCACCTTGTCATTCACTCTCATGCTCCAATGGCAAGTTCCCCAGGGAGGATAGTGCAGCCAGCCTTGCTGCATCAGCCAAATAAGCAGAAGAAGGGTGGATTCCCATCTCAGTGCATAGAAAAAAATTAAAACAAAAAAAAAAATTAAAAAGTCTGGCCAATTCATGCTATCTAGCCATGGAGAACTTCCAAATAAACATTTTGGCATGATGAGCTACAGCAGCACGGAAAATCAGTGTTAGGAAAGGCAGCAGCTTCTTACAAACTATGTGCTTTATTAACTTCTGAATCCATTGGAATGCCTTACCTTCTTCAAGTCCCACAGAAACAGCAGACACTAGGCTTAATTTCTATGCAGCAAAACAACACTTTCAAGCAGCAAGAGTCCCTGAAGACTTAATTGAAAAAACAGGTGTTAAGTGATATTTTGCCTCATCCTCCCCACCCATACTGCCCATGGAGATAGGGGCTTCCAACTAGGTGAGGGGTAGAAATGACAGTGAAGAACCACAAGGTAGAAATGGATCCAATAGGTTAAGAGATCCAGTAAAAGATATCTGGAGAAAAATCTTTAAAATATTTCGCCAAATGCATCCTTCCCAAAACATGCAGTACTCCACTGGGGACCAAAAAGAGTAATTAAGACCTGACTCCGTGCTACAAATATTCCCAGCTACATTTGCCTGGTTTCACTTTGGGGAATTCAACATAAATCTCAATAACTAATTCCCAAACAGAATGTTTTTAACACGTGGGTGATCTCAAGCATGTGGAATCTTCTGAGAACTTCACAACATCCATATGTCAGATTTTTATATATAGGTGCTCCATACGGTATATGGATTGCATCACTCTTCACAGCTGCTGATAATAGTATAAGAAAAAAAAGTACAAAAAGCCTGGCTTTCTTACAGCTGAAGTACCAGGGCCATTTTTAAAATGTTCATCAAGAACCTACAGATCAGTATCACAAATTACCCTAATTACTCTCTAAGGAGCTCAGCTCACACTTCGGCTGAGACGCTTCAACCACCTGAGAGCATTTTTAACCTTTCTCCCAAGCCCCCAAGACAAAACACTGGACTACAGCTTGGGGCAGTGATTCTCATCACTTCATTAAGCAGGGAGGGGAAACAAACCAGAAGTTATCACCAGTCACAGACTCTCATCTTCATCCTCTTCCACCCCAGTGGCACTTCAGCAGGCTAAGGTCAGACACATCCCATTCTCCAGCTCTGCTCTTCCTGAAGAGCCTCAAGAAAAGTGCAAGCAAATTCTTGCTCCTCCTTTCACCTTCTCACGCTTGCAAAGAGTATCTTCTCTCCAAACTACAACAAAGAGCCTGGCCTTGTCTGCATGGCTGGGCACATTTTTCTAGCACTGTCCTCTTCCACATTCCTTCTGATAGATTACTACCCTGACACCAGCATCCCCAGTTCACTTCCTTCCTGTTTTGAGCTAAGAACTATCTAATCAACAGGAATTGAACATACGTAAGGTTCTACGCCTCGAGAGAATTTTATTTTTATTATACATCAAAAAGGCATGTTTCTGGTTTGTCAGGCAGGTTTCATTTACACAGGCTTGCAGCACTTGCACACAGCTCATTTTATTCTCAGCTTGCCTCCAGAGTGGCTGTAGGAGTACATCCATATGGCCAGGGCTTTACAGCTAAACTAGAAGTACCAAAACAGAGAGGCAACTTTCATGCAATTATATGCACTGCTTCACTTTCTACATTGGGAAGCACACACCATCTCACTCCCACAGCATCCGCAGAGAAACACGTGGTAGCAAAGAGGTCTGTCCAAAGCAGCTCCTCCTGCAGGAGTCAGGAGCTGCTGCGGCTCTGCCTCTCGCTCCGCTCTGGCCTCAGGCGTTCCTCAGGTGACCCAAGATTAACACCTAGAACTGCCAAAGAAATACTTTCTCTTCTCTCTGCAACCTAAGGTATGCAGGGCAAAACTAAAGATACAGAACACATGGCTTTCTATCTCTTGACGCTCAGTAAACTGGCACTGAAACTATTGACTGTCCCTCTCCAATGGTCCTGAAAGAGCCTGACTCAGCCATCAGGGTCCCCTGTGCAGATGCCCAGAGCACCCAGCTGTGGGACTCTCCCATGCCAGGATCTCCTGTAGCCCGAAAACAGAACAAGGCACAAACGACAGCAGAAGTTTCCTGCACTTAAGTGAAAGGAATGCATTGGTCTGGCTCCAATCTCTGCTGTGAATTCTACCTGCAGAGCATTATTTCTCCAAATGCTCTGAAAGCAATAAAAGCTTTAATATCTTTTAATAAGCTTGCATTTTAAACCACTTCATACATATATATGTTTACCTCTGTAAATCTATCTCAAAACATAAACCAATTCAATTTCTCAGCAAAGATTAAAAAATGGAAATACCTAAGACTATATACCCACATTACAAGCCAGTTCATCTCCTCAGAACCTGAAGTTAAAAAAAATCACAGAAAGAAGTTTGATAAGCAAATTTAATGACTTTGTACAGACGTATCCAGCTCCTTTTAGGCCGCCTGTGATCAGATGACAGACACTCCTTACTAGACTTTTTATGTACTTGCTCATTTGCATGCACTCCAGAATTACCCATTAAAGGCTGCCTTCCCTTGACAAACTTTTGCCTCTGATAAACGGCCAACTCTGCTGGCCTGACTTCCTAACAGTCCTTGGTCCTGACAGCTCAACTTAATTAATCTATTTAATTTATTGACCAAGCCCATGGCAAAGGAGTATTCCCCATTAAATAGGATTTTTATCATCCTGAGTTATATGACTAAAGACCTTCCTAAAAACTGAAATTCAGTTAGCAACTGACATACTGTCCATTCGAAAAGCCACTTACAAAGAGGAAAAGGTTGGAAACTAAAAATGACTTGGTGATTTTAAATGGTGACCAGGTTAGGCTGTAAATTAAACTATAATCCAGTTATGTATTTCACAAAAAAATGCATTGCAAAGCAATAATGAATCCTTGAAAACTTATTCTGAAGACTGTCTCTTCCATTAGACTACATTCCATTATATTTGTGCCACTTGTATCAAACCAGACAGTTCTATTTGTGCAAACTGTGACAATTATTTCACTTGGAAAGTACAGGTTATTTAGTGCGACAATACTTCTTCGATGGATAATATGGATATAAAACCGTGCAGTTAAAACTAAAACATACAAGGAAGCAAATCATAGGCTAAAAGAGATAAATGAAAGACCATCATAGTCTTTAAATGCAAAATTAACAAATCATGTTTAGATGAAGCACATTTGGGTAAGTCAATTCCCCTGTTGCCCAAGCCTCAAAGGGCTTGCCTTTCCCTTTAAAATTAAGCAACCAGAAGCTGTTATAAACTGGCAGGAAATTATAAGCCTAACCAGCCAGAGCAGAAAGCTGATGTACCACACACCCAACACATTAGCCTTGCTGTCTGCAGTACCACAGCTCACTACAACCACATCTGTTTGCAGAAAGATGCAAATGAGGTTTAACTCTTGCAGTAGTCTAGCCACTGGAGGATAATTAGAATAAATACTGTTTCTGTGCTAAGCACTATTTGTATTTTTTCTATTAAACTCTTTTGTTCAGGGAAGCTTGTCTGAAGAGGTAGGGACAGCTAGGCTGAACAAAGGATAAATGGTCTCATCATAATTGCATACAATTTAATTTCCATTTATGAAATAGAAATCCTCTTTTTATAGGATCTTGGTCATATTGTTTTAGCATTAATATGCTGGATACTTTACAACTGTAGCTTCATTTCCTTTCTAATATATTTTTAAACTGGTGACAACCAGGATGAAAACATTTACTATAAATCTATCCAGCATCTGAAATCATTTGAGTTTTGTGAGCAGCAAGTTGGGGGAGAGACACTACTTGGTCAATGTGTGTATTTTCAGGTTGTTTTCCATCAACATGTTTGGATCTACATCTCAGTTTTCTCCAGAAGGGCACGTGTATTCCCGCAGGACCCCATACTGTTGGTCATACCTCCTCCTGAGAGGCAGGGAGTGCAGCAGCAGTCACTGCGCTTCAGCCCCCAGAGACAGTCTGCAGGCAAACTGAACAGTCTCATCCAGATGGAAAAATCAGATGACAATCTTTTTTTATCCCAGTCTTGAGTCTGTCTAACTCTGGCAGGTAGCAGTCTAGGCTAACACATTATTATGCTTAATTCCTCTCGCAGAGCAGAAACCAACTGTTACTATTTCCCCTTACTGTGCAAGTTTTGCGAGGGACAGGTCCAGAGCCATGTAGGCATTGTCTTTCATCTCCCGGGGTTTGCATGCCCTCCAACCTTTGGCTGCTGCACACACATCCACACTGCACAGCAAGAGCTCTGTGGTCATGAGGGCACAACACGTCCCACCAGAAGGAGCTCTCAGCTCCACGATTTCCATTACAGACTGCGGTGGTGGAGCCGCTTGCTCCAGGTACATCTCTGCCAACAAAAGACAGCCTTGTCCTGGTCCCCAGCATCAGCAGAGACACACGGAGATCCTTCAGTGGGAGGATCCTGCACCTTTGGCCATCCCTCATCAAAGCCCTCGGTGCTGGGGCTCCACAGCTCCGCCAAACCCCGGTCCCACAGACAGAGCCAGAGCTGAAGCTCCTCCTCACCGAGAGTGGGTGTGCTCATAAGCACGTGTAAGAAAAAGGAAGCCCGTGCATATTGCAAGCAGGTCTCTTTTCACTTTTTCATCTCTGAACAGCTTTAGCTTTATTTCTTAATTAAAACCCACGCTGTTTTTATTCTAGAGATCCAGAGCACAAAGTCTGGGAAGTGTTTGTTTACACACTACAAATCACATCACAGACATCCAAAACTGCATTTGATTGTCCAGAGGTGGGGTTTATCGGCCCTTCAAGGCCAACAAATTACTTCTGACAACAAAGAACATTCTGAAATTAAGTTTGAGAGGTGTCTCTGTTTCATTATGAAGGAGGAAGCAAAAGGGACAGGTCATGCTTCCTGGCAGAATTTCTGTACCTGAGCCATGGATTCCTGCAAGACCTTTGCATAGCTCGGGCATAGTGCAGGAGCCTGGAATTTACAGAAATTACATTTAAAGGCAGAGTCAAGCAGGGCTCAATCTGTGACAAATGCACAAGCAGAAAAAACTGCATTTGATACCAGAATCCACACAATTCTGCTTTTCCAATGGGACAAAATGAATAATTCCTCTCCACACCTTCCCATTTTCCCCAGCCTTTGCTGAAGCAGTTCTGTGTGGACACAAGTAACACGGCAGTAAATGCATTTATATTAGCACACAAGCAACAGCCACCAAATACTGCACTGCACTGTTATTCCAGTGGAACCACAATACATATGCAGTGACAGACCCTGTCTCACATCTGCACTGAAAAGAACTGATCTGCTCCTCCTCTCGTCACACACTCACTTGGATGTTCCCATACTTGCTCTTTTTAGAGACATATTTGATGTGGAGGGACCGTCTTTCACCACAAGCTCCAGTCTCAGAGTCCAGAGGAAGTTTGTTTGCCTTGTGGCCGTTTAGCAAAGTGGGAAAACAACATCTCTGTTACTACAGCACACACAAAGCACAAGGCACTAATTGCCTCTACTCACACTGCTGTAAACATTGACAATAAGCCAGAATTCAAAGGCCTCCCTGTTAGATGGAGCTCAAAGGGATTTGCAAGACCTGAAGCTGTGCCACGGCCAAGACTTCAGTTTGACCACAGCCTACGAGTGCTCCTGCAGCAGAGCCAGTTTCAGGAACCCCTGAAACATGAGCATAGGTTTATGTCTGTGAGGAGGATGGGGTTGGGGGAATTTTCCATTGCAAGTTTATCTTACAGTATATAAAGGTCATGTATACACAAGAGAACATAATGTAACCCAAACTTAGGAATTTGGGAGACATGTCACTTCTTTGATGTTAAGAAATGAGACATAAAAAATAACAAGCTGTCAACAGCTGTAGTCCTGATTCCACCCCACTGTGTCAAGGGCAAATCTGGGGCAAAGACTACATCCCATCACCACCTGCATCATATATGAACATGGAAGATTTTTCTGGTATGCAAACTTTTAACCGAAGAAATAATTATATCATTATTTCAAAATCTTCTCATTCTAAGTCCAAGCTGCCCAAAGGTAGATGTTTTTGTTAAGCCACTCAAAGTTTGGTCCAACTCCAGTTCTCACAATGAACTCTTCTTTCTGCTCACAGGCAGCATAAACGATACCTTTGTATTCCAGTGGTATTTAAAAGTTACCTAGATCCCTATATGACTTAAGTATACACTAAGTAGGTTAGTCACGTATTGCTCAGCTATCAGAAACTCCCTCAGTAATTCAACTACTCAAGATACTTTTTCAAGAGTATTACGAGTTGTTGAAACTTTTGGTATCCTGAAATTCACAGAACTGCACTGTACATAAAATTATTATTTTTAATTAAGATGATAAAACATTCTGAAGCAAGAGAAACATCCTATTCTTGTAATTAAAGTGATGCAGAAAAAATCGCCTAAATGATTCCATAACTAAATTTCACAATGGTTATGCCATTTTAAAGTTACAGAGCCTGGAAACTAGGTTGCACTTTTAAGAGACTCTTTAATAATTCAAGACCTTTCAAGGTCAGAGAGAAAGCAGTGATACAGTGATTTCTCTTCTCGAAATTTAAAAGTGCTGTTTATTCCTCTCATATACATGCATATATATTCCAAGAGTTACCATGGGATCTCAGTCAGGGTCAACGTGTCAAGTCAGTGTATACAACCCACTACTGTGTACCCACAGCTCAACTTCAAAGCATCACTTTTTTCAGTACTCAGTTTGGTGCACGCTTGACAACAGGGCCAGGTAAACTCTACCCTCTCAAATTCAAGGCAATGCATTATTCAGAAGTAGTTGGAATGACCAATAATATTCTCCCTGGCTCCTCTGAAATTGTTATCAATCTTTGTTTTCAAGATTTCTTTTTCACTGTAACTTAGCTAAAAACAGGAAAAGGAACCCTCTTTTTCAATGTCTAGCTGTTGTCTAGCGTAGAAGGGACCTGATCTCTAACTGAAGCTTTTAAATGCTACTCAAAAAAAAAGAATGGTAGTACCTACTGACTGTAAGAAACCAGAATTAAATTCCAATTAGCTGACACTGAAGCACAGCTTTAGTGTGAGATTTGGTGGATTGAGTACTTGTATGGGAGTGTTCAACACCCAAGCAATCAATCAGATCTTTGCTAAAACAGGTTCCCTCCCTCTACCCAAGGTTCGGAAAAACATGTTCCAGCAGAGATTGTTAGAGAGACAACAACTAGAAAGCAATAGCACCAGGTACATAAAACCAGTGCAAATATAAAAGGCACAACTCCAGCAGCTCCCTCTTTCTTGTCTTTTTTCGCAGAATTAAGAATAGTGGCTATGAACTCTCTGTTAGTTAATTCGGTGTCTTTATACATTTTTAAAATGTAATTTTGGTAGGTTTGTTTTTGCATGGATCTGTCAGTATGTTGTGTATAAAATGACAATTCAACTCTCAAGCTATCAGCCTCTTTCTGCCAAGAAACAAATAGCAGATGCTTAAAAAAGTCTCATGGCATTCCAAAGAGCTAAAGAATAATGAGTCACAATCTCAAAAAAAAAACTTTAAGTTCTTTTTTCTTTCCCCACTTCCCTTTTCCATTCTCCCATCCTACCCTGGTCACTCAAAGGAGAAGGTTAGGTCACTGGACTCAAGAAAAGAGAATTTTCATCTTTGAGTTTCAGCACAGGGTTTTCAAGCACTTGCAAAACCTCATTTTCACTTTGCATATTACATGGGGCTTTGTCATTAATTTACACAGGATGTCAAAAGAGTAGAAAACAAGCTGTAACACCCTCCCCAAGCTACTCTCTGCTGTTAGATTGAAAAGGCCAGGGTAACAAAGGTGCTAATAAAATGTTAGTGGTGTTTCCCTTCCCTGGTAAAACAAACTTGCCTGTGCTTAAGGAAAAGAATTAAGTTTTTAGAATAATTATGTGAAACCCATGTTTTAAGCTTTATTCCTTATTTTTATTTACCTCTTTTGCCACATTCATTTTTAAAAGGTCTTTCCCATTTTAGGAATCCTGTCCAGTGCTTGGAGCAATACACAGGGACAAAACATAAGAAATCTTACTATAACCATGTCCTCAGAAAATAAATATCATGTTGCCCATTCAGGCAGTCTCCAGAAGAGTGGAAGGAGAATGAAACACTGGCAGCTGTTTACCACCAAAGCACTGAAGTTTCAAGAACTGAGATGATGCAGATTTAAACTGCAGCCAGAACAAACAAGCAAAACAAAAACAGCAATCTCCCATATGTTACTAAAAATAAATAAACCCTCATTGTCAGCTCTGTCCTGGCCCCTATCTTTACTGTTGTGCTCATCATCTATGCACTCAAACAAAAAGTCAGGCAGCATCCTTCAGGAAATTTCACCATTAAGCATTTTCAAACTGCAGCCTTTCCTATGCCTTGCCAAATCTCTTGTGCTTCATGACAGCATCATATTCAGCTGGGACAAACCCTTCTGTGTTCCAGCTGCATCTCTTCTCTGTCATACAGCCAGCCCAGGTCTGCCTCCCCTAGACAGCCTACATGGGGACAAGCACAAGAGCCTGTAAGGAAGCCTAAAATCCAGCATTCCCAATGGATTGAGTCCACTGAAGCAATAGATGTCTTTCCACTTGAAATACAAATTTTTAATCCAGCCCTGTTTTCATCTTTTTGACCTTGACACAACAACTAATTCATCCAGTTAATGAGATGGGACAGCTTTGTCTCTTGCAGCCTGTACACAGATATCCCCAGCTCTCAGACCCCGGTCAGGAAAAAAACTCAATCCTTACATGGGACTGAATATAAACACCAAATTACCATTCAAATGTTGTCCTAAAAAAGGGAATATGAAATCAGATGGTCAAGTGATTCTTTCTTCAGTCACAGGACCAAAGAACATGTGATAAAGAATGATGACAGACAAGCTACACAAGTGTCCCAAATAGCTGGGACTCTGTCTCACTACATAAAATGAAGGCAGTCAGTTATGACCAAGCATCCCCAATGGCTTCTGCCCTGGCTGAAGAAGCTGTCTTGAGAGGAGCTGTTCACAAGCCTCATTTTAGCACTGACATTCCTGACAGACCCAAGAAGGCAAATGTCACACAGCCAGCCGGACTCTGGATGCTTTGAATAAATACATCCATGCTGCTATTTCTGTTTCATAGGAAGGCTATAAAATTGTGAAGCAGGGAAAACCTGCACTGCTAGGACATGTTAGCAGGCTGTGTGCCAGGCAGGCAGCTTGCCGCAGACGCGGGCAGGAGATCAGGGCCCCGCGGCTGGGGTGGCTGAGAGCATTTCAAAGCAGACATAATCTACTGGGATGTGTAGCTTCCAGCAGCTACTCTGCTTCAGCACAGAGCCAGCTGTTGTGCCATCTCAGGCACTGGTTTCCAAAGAACCCACTGACCTGCTAAGGAAACAACAGAAGAAAGGCTGAAACTACCACAGGAAGGACAATTTTTAATTATTTTTTTTTAATTGCCAATTTCTTCAGTAGCAAAAGAACCCAGGGCTGGATGGGGTATATTTAAGTGCCAGCTCCCACAAGCAACAAGCACAAGAAAGTAACAGCAAAGGAGATGCCCAAGATGCATGTGCTGGGAGGGCTGTGTGGCCGCAGGAAAGCAGGTTCCTGGCCCCTCGCCCACGTAACACATATCAGCATTTCCATGGGGATATGAACGACTCAGAAAGCCACATGCAAGCAATGTCCAACCAGCAAGCTCTTCTATGGGGAAAACAAAACCTGTCACACAGAAAACAGGTTTTTATCATACAACTGTCACTTGCAAGCATGCTGGTAATCAGTCACAGTGGCCTGGCCCCAGATGGACTGAGACTGAGATGGGAAAGCTCACCTTTCCTTCAACACTTTTATACTACAGCATCATTCCCCACTCCACTGGGCTTTTCTCATACTGCCTGAGCTTTCCTTGTGTTTGCTCAATCTCCTGATGTTAATTAAAGAATCTGAATATTAATTAGAGCTACCTTATGAAACCAGGGCCCTTATGCACGTTTGAGTTAGGGGACTTAGAGGTTGTGGTATTTCACAACTAACCAAGCATCTAACAAGTGGTCAGCACAGCTCTTCTCTCACTCAGCCAACCATATTGACAGCCTTGCTTTTAAGGCACTTCACCATAAGATGTTTAGCAGCACATAAAAGTGACTTCTGCCCTTCACATTACAACAGTATGAAATGGAGCACTAAAAACAGCAAAGAAAAAAGAATATGCAGATCACATATTTTACAGAAATCATCTTTCCTAAAAGAACAACCAAAACTATCCTTCACCTCCTACTGAGGATTCTAGAGGGCACCTTGAACCCAAATCTTTGATCTCTCCAGCAAAGCTCCTCGGCAGATTTTGTCAGTCAGTTTTCAGGAGAGTGGGAAAACCTGGTCTGAAGTGGCTGCTGCCAATGTAAAAGACACATCTGTTTTCCCCAGAGTAGCTACGAAGTGTTTTCTACTTTAAAGATATTAATTCATACAATCACAGAACTTTGACTCCAGACTACATCTTACCACCACAAACGATCACAGTAAGTCATCAAAGATCCAGGAGCAGCCCTGTCTGCACCAATGCAGCTCACCAGGACACACAGCATTCAGTTCCTCAGGTGGGAATTCCCAGCCTGCCAGACCCCAGCCCACGGGGATAAGCCCACAGGGATTCCCACTGTTAATCCAAGTCAGGATTTGGGTCCCTCTTACATCCAGCTCAGAAAGAAAAAAGGTAATTAAGAAGTGAGATGACAGAGTGTCTGGATGTAGGTAAGAAAAGTGCTAAGAAATTCAAAAGGGAAGAGAAATTACATGAAGGGAAGCAGGGAAAAGAGAAAGAAGGCTATTGCTGGAAATTTCATTTGCAAAAGCAGAAGCCAAAAATATTTTCTTCATTATTTCAAAAAATATCAAATTCTGTTGTACTTGAACTTTATGGTCAATGAAATATTAACAGCAACAGATGAATCTGTTTGGGAGGGAAGTATAACCTGAGCATTCTTACAATAATAAATTACTGCAATGGGTTCAAATTTTCTGTGAATTGTTTCTGTAAAATCTGTATTTAAATGAATACACTGTATGCACATGCACTCAGCAGAGAAAGTAAATCCCTCACTCTTTTTAAAATTGAAGTTTCTAAATGGAAATTGGTTTTGCTACTTAGATAGAAACAGAAAAGGGAGACGATGAAAAATTCAAGGGAGTCAGTCAAATTAACCTTTTTTGATCAATGACTTGTTTTGTAGGGATAGGAACATTTTTAAGTTGTGAAATTTCTGATGTATGCAAGTCACCAAGGGTAGAATCAATAAAAAGTGAAAATGAAGTGGGTTTGTGTAGAATGATATTTAAAGCAAAACTCTGCATTATTCATACAGAAATCTGCCTATAATGACTGGAAGGCAGATTGAAAATCTAAAGGTTTAGACCCCGTTGAAAATTTAAGACAAATCACATTATTAAAATGAGATTTGATTAGTTCTGCAGAATAGAGAAATCCAGTTTTGCTCATTTATAGATGAATTTCTCATGTGCACATTTCTAGGTCACATTGTATGTACAAGTAAAAAGACTTTCTTAAAGAGAGACACATCAAAGTGTCACAAAAGGAAAGCTGGACTTCACAGGAAAAAGAATAAATGAACTACACAAGTAATTGAGATGTTAAACATTTGCAGCACATGTTTTTGCACAAGGTACCTTCTTAAACACTCACAGACAGACTCCTACTTACCAAAACATTTAGGAGAACACAAATGGTGAGGACACTCTTCTCAGCAGACCACTCTTTACATCTGGGATGGGACACTGGTTCTGTTTAACCCAGTGGTAAAGGAAAGCCCACTATTTCAATGGAATGAATTACCCAGCTGCAGCTTGGTCTTCGTTCCCAAGGAGTACAGTGTGACAGAGCAGGTCTGTGGAGTGAAACAGCAGGTGCAGAGACCAAACCCCCACATCCTGGCTTTCATTCAGAATCTAATCACACACTGAGCATCTGCTAGCAGCTAGTGTGTACCAGGCAAGCAGTGGGAGCCCATCTTCACGTTTGTCTTCTTTGGAAAAGAAGTGTCCCTGCACTGAGACCACCCAACAGTGTAGACTAAGCCTGGCAAGTAGGGACATGCAAGATTCACTTAAAAATACATTCCTGATCCAAACTAAAAATTATGAAAGAAAGAATGGACTTTTCTTAAACACTTGTTTTTAAAGATGACTTTACTATAACAACCAGGCCACATCCAGTATTTCCCACGCAGTTTAAAAATAAAGCATTTATTACTCTTTCCTCTTGAACTGCACTTTGCCAGAAGGACCAGCTGATCCTGCTCCCCACAACAAATTCAATTCACTTCACTCCAACATAGCTTGGTTGTCAATTAATACTCTCACATTTTCTCAAATCTCTATTTAAGGAGAAGAAAAAAAATAAAAAGCAACCCAGATTAGAAAAAAAATTCTTCAAAACCTGCAGATAACACAAGATTTTATAGGGAAGAGGAAAAGAGTGAGAGGAAGCTGGAATATCGAAAATGTCAAGAAGAGAGCTTGTGCAATTTCAACAACATCCAGCTGCAATTCAACCCCTGCTTCAGCTGTAATCTCTAAATTGATCCAGATCTGCCTAGAAATGTTTGATTAGCTATATGGGCCTAAAGTTCTATACAACAAGTATAGAAAATAGCAGTTTCTATCTCTTTACCACTACTGTGGTTCAACTTTAAAACTTTATTTACCTTGAAAGTACTCAAGGGATTGCAGTATTAATTATTTTTAAAGGACATTCAATGCAATTGGTGGCCCAGAATTGATGAGTATATTAAAAAAAAAAAAAAAAAAAAAAGGAGAATTAATTGGGGATCTTGGGACCTTATTAAAATTTGTTCTTGACTTTAAGTTCTTTGACCTTCTACTGCTGAACTTGTCTTTATTAGGTAACTGCATTTTTACTTTAAGAATACCATTTGGTATTCTAAACTCATTTTGGTAGAGTTTAAAGAAGTATACAAGCACATTCCAAGGAAAAAGATTAGAAAGATGGAAAGCTTTCACATCTAACACTGAAATAGGATCTGTATGGATCTTGTATGTCTTAGATACAAATCTCCTCTCAAAGCATCACACTTAGCAGCAAATATCAGGAGGCAAAGAATATATCCCAAAGCTGCGTTCCTGATAGAAGCATCAAATTGGCCAGAATAATGGAAACCTGCACCCTGCAGGTAATTTTATGGTATTACTCATCTCTCAGGTCAGGCACAAGATGTGCAGAAAAGGAGGAAAACCTCACTGCTTCAAACAGCCTTGTCCCAGGATCAAACAGCTTTGTTCCCACAGTAAAAGAAAGGGCTGCTTCCAGGCTGGATGTGAACTACAGAGAGGCTTAATGTCATGTCAAAGCTCAGCTTCTTCTCCTACAAGCCATTTTGCTTGCTTCAACTACTGGAAATCTGCTTTATAGAAGTTAAGATAGTGATTCTTTTGCAGTAAAAATCTCAAATTAAACCAAAGGTTTACAGTCCTGCTGCTTGCTGGGGAGCTCCTCAGACCCACGTCACAAGTGAGGGCTCCCATCTCTCACACTGGTTCATCATCATCCCCTGCTCCAGGACCTCTCTGCTCCCCTCATGCATTCCCCAGGATTTCTTCCTCAGTGTTTTTTCCTAGTATTCATTTCTCTGCTTTTAATGTCAGCTAAGTCTGACGCCCCATGTCAGCAGCCACCTGTTTGTCCAGCCTCTTTTTCATCTTCAGTGGAACTGCAGGACACAAGGCATCAGCCTCTTAAGGACTTCCACGTCCTGGTTCCTGGGCTGACAGAAGCACAGGAAATTTCAATTTCCTCAAGGAACTCATCTGTTCCTGCCATTCCCTGGTAACTGCTGAGTAGACTTTTCACAGGCTTCATTTAAAATCCTCATACACTCCCCAGCAATTTGTCTCTTTCACTTTCCATGCAGACGATTCCCAGAACACCTCACTTAAGTGAACAAGCACATCTTTGCCTTCTCTTTTAAACTTTTCTTCCACATATAGGAAATGTTGGCTGTCATTTCACACAGTGATGCAAAAATCTCCTTCAATATTTCCAGAGACAGTATCATTTCAGAAGTCTCTATAGGTTTCCCATCTACTGCTAGAAAGAGAGGCAAAAGGAATTGCTCCCTGACAGTGGGCCTGTAAGTGATGCAAGAATCTTCTTTCCTTTCACTGCATTTGTAATGGGAATAAACCACTTATAAATACCTGAAAAAAATACATATTTCATAAGCAAGGTATTTCTGCTCTGGATTAGTGTTGGAGGATAATGGGGGAAGCTGAATAATTTACCCTTAGCTCCTCAAAAAAGGACTCTCACTAACAAATGACTTAACTCGATTCTTTCTCCCCTGCAATCTTCAAATCTGTTTCAAGTTCTCTCCCACCCCAATAGTGAGTTGTTTGGGGTTTTTTTAATCAGAAGGCTCACAGACAGCAAATGTAGATAATTCAGTATTAAAAAAAGAAAAAGAGTTTGTCCAGTGCGTCTCATCATGATAGATAAGACAGGGCTGGCTGGATGGAGAACCCCACACCTCCAGGCCACATTTTAAACTCAGATTTTTAAAGCAGACAAAAGCTGAAAGCCATTGCCCACTGGAGACTCAGCTGTACCTCACAAACTTGCCTTTTTTTGAGTACACTGAGTAAAGCCTTCCCTTGCAGCTGCTGCCAAAAAGCCTTTCCTTTCTCCTGCTGCTTTTCTTCTGCCAGGGAGGAAAGGCTACATAACAAGGCAAGAGTTGCCCCTCCTCCAAATTTTTCCTGTATGTTCTAACAGAAACCTGTGTTTAAAATAGGTTGGTTGGAAAAAAAATACTTCCATTTTGAGCAAAAAACAAAGTTTAAGTTTTGCCTAGATTCTCCATGGGAGACAGACTGAAACCCCCATCATTTTCTTACATCAGTAACAGAGTCTACAAGAGCTGAATAGCTTTAATAAGCACACATTGTGTATGGTTAGACAAGATCATCTTCCAGCAGGCTCCTTTCCCTGAGACCAGCTGGAGTTGTGTTTCAAACTCTGAAGGAAGCAAGCAGAGACTATCTTCCAAAAGCCCTGCTAAGGGAAAGGTGGGCAAATGGGAATAAATCAGGATAAAGGTAAAAAGGGAAATAAGAACTAAGCTGCCCTCTGGGAAATACGTAATTATGTCTCTGAGTTCCTCTTCTAAGCATAGATATGAGGCAGCCAGTTCAAGCAAAGTATTTGTAACCTCCACACAAGTTAGGCAGATAATCCTAAAGTTTTCAGATTTAGCAGTGGCACTGCAGTAGTGCTTCCCTCAGGTTCTCCATGCCACTAAAGGTTTTGTCAGTATTTATAACAGAGCTTGGGGAATGATCAATGCACTGCTCCCTCAGACCACACAGTAGAAAGAGGAGGAAAGACGAGATGGGAGCAGAGCTACCATTATGCCAGAACTCAACCTCAATAGTTATCAGGAGCATTAGGAGAACCTTTCTGGAGAAAGGACAAATCTCCCTGAGCTTACAGGTGGTCAAAGTACTAAAATTGCTTCAGAGAAGCTGCACCTGAGATGAAGAAATAACTAAAGAAGAGACAGAAGCACAGCTAAAGCATCCACCCTGCAGTCAGCAAAGGCATCAATCCTTTAGACTCCAGGTCTTCACCACTCTGACACACGGCTTCACCTTGGTTTGTGCTCAGCCCTCAGCTTTCACAGGAAAGGGAGCAGACCTGGGAGTAACACCAACCACGCGCTGCTCGAAGTCTAGTTGGCAAGCCTCACACAGATCCATAACCCAATATTACAGCTTGTTCATGTCAACCACAGGCTATTCACCCATCCCAAATGAGTAGGTAGCGCTGGCTGGAACAGGATGCTTATGCAATGGGATACAGCGCAGCTTCTCAGGTTGGGTCCACCAGCTCCCATCACAACAGCACCAGAATAAATAAAAGCAATCTGCCCCAGAAAAAGAGTCGCTCCAGAAAAGAACATGACAACTAAGACAGCACAGAGGGCAACAGGGCAGACTCAGATCTATATTGTGAATGGCAGAGTCCCAGGACTACTGAGGCTGGAAGGATATGTCAGCCATGCCCCAGGCAGCACCATTTGCCAAGATACAGCAGAGCCCTTGGACTGCTGAGAGTATCACAGCGGTAAGTAAAATGAGAGCAAGCAAAGGAGTTCGTCTTGATTTAACTTCAGATCCTGGTTTTAACTTGAGAAAATTCAATTAGTTTCTACCCATAAGCAGTTTAGCTGCCATTGTTGGCAATCAATGGTCCCTAAATGCTGAGAAACTGGCAACTGTTCAATGTGCTGGCAGAGAGGCTTTCCTAATTAAAGATGTCACTTTTCCAGCTAATTTAAGTCTGCCATCTCTTTAAAGTACCAATTGCCACAACAAAATATGAATAGGAAATTGACTTTCTGTGCATCTGTTTTTGCAAAATACTTCCTCCGAGTCATATGTTTCAGCTTAAATGGCTTAGGTCACTTGCTGGGAGGCGACAGCAGAGCTTTGTTGTGCCTCCCGAATACCTCTTAAATAAAGAAAAATAAGCAGGGGTTCTGTCATCTATGGGAATGAAAAGATATTTGTTGGCTTTTCCATCTTCAGTGAATTGTATTGTATTCCATCTGATATTGATTTTGTTAGGATAAAAGAAATCCCTACTGAACCATTCTGCTTATTCTAAACAGCTTCCACTGCACTACTTACTTACCCTCACAACAGCCCTGGGGATATGGAAGTGCTGTTATTCCTGCTGGAAGAAAATGTAGAGGCATAAGGTGAGAGACGAAGATTTTTAGATGTCTAACTTCCACTAAAATCAAATTTCTGACTCATGCTATTTACCTCCTTTCCATAATAGATAAATAACATCCCATTATTTCTGAATCCAGCTATCCCAATACCTTACCAAAAACACAATTTTAAAACTATTCACACTCTTTGGCAACAAATGAAAAGCAATACCTGAGCACCTGTGGATGGAATTCCTAAATTCAGTAATAAAATAGCACTGTAACTTCAGCACAGAATCTAATGCAACCCCAGCTCTGCTCACGTCAGTCCTTTCTGCCACGGCCCCAAACACAGTGCCCTTCTGGGGCAGCCAAGGGAAGGAGCATGAGTCTCAGCAGAGCTGTCTTCATCAAAGGGCTTTTGACTCCTCTCACTCTTCCTAATCTCTTCTTTTTTTATGGTCTATTTGTGAATGTGCATGGAGCAAACCATACTATACACCCTGCTAATTCAGACAGAGCAATAGAGCCCAGGTCTAAACCAGTTTCCTTTACTTCCCAAACCTCTGAACAACAGAGCAATTAAAAGCAGGATTTGAAATCTTCCCCTTTCCTCCCATCCAAAGACCATAAAGGCCACCGAATTTTGGTTTTGCACAATGTCTGGATAAGAGGCATCCTCTACTGAGTGCCATGAGCAATAAGCCCCTGATCTCTGACTGGGACTTTAGGCCTTGTTATTGTACACTACAGTTAAACTCAACATGGATGAGATACATTCAACCACCAGTGTAGTTACTCACATGAGCATTACCAGCACAAAGCTGTGTTTTGTAAGCTTGGAAATACTGGCTGGCTTGCTAGAGTTGGTTAAACAGAAGCAGGTCATACATTATTTATAATTTATTAAAATTTATTTTAAACAATTCCTCTCCCACACCATCACTTGATCAGCTCTGTTTACAGTCTACAACCATGGAGCAGAGGCGTGTAGCATTAATTATGCCACTGGGCTCTCCCACCCCCAAGCATGACAGAACAGACCCACACTTCCTTCCTGAAATGGAAACCTCCTAACATTGGGTAGGAAAGGGGGAACATTTTACACTTATTTTTCCCCTCAAATACAAGTTCAGCTATTCCCACTGCAGTACACCCCCTTTTCTTCCTAGAGCCCAGGAAGGACTTCCGGCAAACTGAGTGTCTGGGAGTTGAAATATGGGACTCCATGCTACACTAGAAAAAGATCGTGGACATATCCTTTCCTCACATCTAGTTGCCTAGAAGGGAATTTCCTGGGACTCTACCTCCCTCCTCTTCCAACTTCAAAATGTCTTGGTTAAATTCCATAACACCAGGAGAGAAGCACAGAATGGTTTGGGTTGGGAGGGACATTTAAAGATCACATAGTTCCAACCCCACTGCTGTGGACTGGGACATCTTCCACTAAACCAGTTTGCTCAAAGTTCCATCCAACCGGGCCTTGAACACTTCAGGGTACAACTGCAAACCCCAAACTATTTGCAAATAATTCCTCTAGATTGTGAGAATGGTAAGATTTTCCAAGCCCAGTTCAGCAATGTCACCATTGTGCCCTGCTCAAGGCCTGAGGCTGGATGTGAACTCTGTACCCCACAAACGGGGTCAATGAGGCTTTCTTTTTTTTAAATTAAGTCACAGAGCACTGGAATGAACGCTATGCAGAACTAATTTGTCAGCCCAGCCACAGAGCCTTTCTGTCTGCATATTTGTTGGCAAATTCCCTTCCCCCCTCCCTGGTCCATGTCCTCCCATCCTGAACAGGCACATCCCAGCTGAAGTCAATACATGGACTGTCTGCCCCTGCTCTGCCCCCTCCGAAGGAACAGTGCACATTGCACTTTCGACTCTCTCTCCAGAAACACTTAATTATTCTCATAAGTCACTGCATAATAGCAAAGTCATGCCAAGGGAGGAACAGTGCCCATCACATTGGGCACCTCCAGCCCTTGCTGCCAGTGCCTGCAGCTGCTGCTCAGACCACTCAGCATCCACTGGGTACCTTTCCCAGAGGCCCCAGGTAAATGGCAAAGCTTGCTCACACCCTTAGGGATGGCACAGTCTCAACGTGGGACACATTGCAGCAGCTCTAATGGCACCTCAGAGTCCTGCAGGAGGCTGCAGTGCAGAATGGATGAATTAGAAGGTGGCCCATGGCTCCTGCAGCCTCTGCCTTCCCCAGCACATACATGACAGTGATCACAGCCCATTCACCCATCAGGAGACAAGATATTGCCATCTGCAAGCATCCAAATTCACAAACAAAATCATCTCATGAGCAGCTTACTGCAGGACAACATCCAAAGGCAAAGTCTTTCCCAAGCTCTCCAAGAAGGTTGCTCTGTGGAGCAGAAGCCTGCTCAGCACACTGCTGCAGGGCATGTCCTCCAGTGTAAAGCAGAAAGACTGCTGAAAATGAGGAATACAGATATAAAAAACAGAAACTCAGGAATCTCAGCTCCTTATCAGACTCTTTAATCACTCAGTCTAGTAACACAAATGCAATATGGAAACACTCATCACCAAGAAAATAAATCTTTGCTTATATACATATGTGCACATATAGTTTACTCTACAAAAATAAAATACTTAACTGTATATTTTACATCAGCACATTTCATCTTAATTCAGGGATATACCATACATATTCCAAGTTATTTTATGTACACAGCAGCTGTGTACCAACACCTCCACAAGGAAACCTGCGGGGAACTGCTGCCTCCATCTACCCAAGTGCTAATGGAAAAATAACCTGCACAAATACATCTGTCAATGGACAGGGAAAAAAATTTTATCCCTCAAAGCAATAATCGCATTGAGTTTGGCTTCCCATGAATATGTACAACCCCTTTCCACTGGGAAAGGCTCTTTCTCTGTAGGTTGGC
Organism: Neodrepanis coruscans; assembly: GCA_013400695.1. NCBI lineage: Eukaryota > Metazoa > Chordata > Aves > Passeriformes > Philepittidae > Neodrepanis > Neodrepanis coruscans. The sequence goes on from VYZS01073198.1 coordinate 30,083, forward strand.
ACATGAGACAATGACACATCCAAACACGTGCACTCATGCCTGTTCCTTAATTCACGGGAAAGTAACACATTCTTACTGGTTCTCCTTGTTTCTTCCATTTGTTTCCATGCACTGCCACAGGTCTTGCCTGCGCAAATCTGCTCTCCTAGTTTCTGTTGGGTGGAAAGAGTCTGAGCTATGTCTTTTTTAATACTGTCCTATAACAGACCATAGTCTTGTACATGACACAACAATATTTGGGCAAGGAGGGGGTCTGTGCATCTCTGAAAGGATTAAAGCAATCTCCATGCTTTTATAGTTACTACGGATTCTATAAATTATGGCAACAATAAGAAGTGGCAAGAAAGACATCCACAACTCCATGCATAACCCCAAAGGATGTGATGTGCAATTTCTCAGGCCAGACCTGCTCCCTGATCTCTGGATAAATGGAAAAACCAGACCTAGGTGCATGAGAATACATGCACAGGCAGACCACAGGAAGGAGTGGGAAGGATCCAATTCTTTCCATTTAAACTATTCCCAATTTAAAACTGTGGCTTGAAAGAAAAGAAAGAATAATAATAAAAAAAAATCAAAACAAAACACAAAAACCGCAGCACTGCTGCTGAGGGTGGCCTGTTCTCCAACCATCTGTGCTCCTGGCAGGAGCCTCAGTGCTCCTACACATCTTTCAGCGCCTTTTACTCCCTGAAGTGTTACACAACTGTACAGCAAAGGAAAATCAACAGAATTAACAAGTAGCCAAGTACAGAATTACAAATGGGGCTGCTCTCCCATCACCTCTGTCTGGTGCAGAGTGTTTACTCCTCAGCAAACAATGCAGAGAACACATCTCCTTTCTTCCTCTCTCTGTACTTACAATTCACCCTCCAGAGTCATAACTACCTCATTCTCATGACCAGAATAACTGAGCTGCAACTCTGGAGTCTGAAGCAGCGTCACTGAGCTCGTGTCCTCTCCCCAGCTCTCCTCCATCCTGCCAGCTGCCCAACCACAGTCCATTACTGATGTGTTGCACGACCTCAGGAAAAGGATTTCACTTTGGTACATCTTCCTTGCTCCTTCACCCTTTTATTGCTTGTATTAAGATTACAAGCTTGATGAAACATGAGTTGATCTCAGCTGTAGCCAGTAACTACCACTCTAATAAATAATTACTAATTACTTAGGAGAACAGTGAAAAACAGCATTAAATTAAGCCTTCCACTGCACTAACTCCACAACCAGCATTTCAGCCATTCTTGGCTCTTGTGGATGAGCTTCTCTCCATCACTGGTTTTGGGCTTTTTTGTTGTGCAAAGTTCATTGTAAGCCAAAGTCTGGATCCATAATTTCCATATGCTCCACCATTTGGATTCAGGATCTAAATTTACCTTCATTGCTACAAAAATAGGAGCTTACAATTCCCCTTTGCCTTGCAATTAGGTCTCTAAATCAGTTAATTGTGGGAGCCAGATTTTCTAGCAGAGCTCATTCATAAGCAGAGTGAGTCAGCTGCAAAATATTTATCACAGTCCAAATTCTCTCAAATTTCCAGCATTTGGATCACAGGATTCTGTTCTGATCCAGACCTAGGAGTAATGACAGAAAAATCATAGGAGGCCAGATAAATCAGAAATCATTTTCATGAGAAAGCACACTTCTCCTTCAGGAAATGTTGTATCTTGCCAATTCTTGCACTGAAATTGTAATTTACTCCTTTAAACTTCTTCACTGTTCTGCAAATCGCAAATCATGATTTGAAGGATGCTGAACAATTATTCTAACAATGAATTATACTTTTTTTGCAAATTAGCTAGCTGAAAATTTTATTAGCATGAAATTTATCAACCTGATCATTTAAGCACTTTCTTTAAAAGCCAAAAATTAAGAGCAACTTCTGTACAAACACTTTAATATATCAATTATATCTGTTTTATCAAAAAGACACATGTACACAGCTGCAGAGTAAAATAGCCTCAAAATACTGTAGAACAGGGAATAGTTGATATAAAATACTTTCCCCCCCTATATTCACCTATCTCAATAGTAATTTCAGTAATTAAAATTACATGTCAACAAAGCACTACCAGGAGGAGGTACCCCATGACAGGTGTTCAACACATACTAAAATAAGCAGTTCTGTACTCATACTAAGTGCTTATGTTGTCAACATCTCTCTTTTAATAAATGGTTTTATTTGTTATGCTTTCTTAAATAATTATTTGCTGGAAGATGATAATCATCTAATAAAATGTGTTTGGTTTTGAACAGGACCTAATTATAGGTATTAAAAGCTGATGACAACATATGTACTGGAACCCATTAGCGAGTTCTGAATAGAAAAGGCGACAGGGTAAGATACAAAAAAATTACTTCAGTATTTTATGAGACCATGTTCCCCAGGAAATCAATGGAATTTAAGTGCTTGAAACCTAACTCTCTTTTCAAAATTAAATTCATGTAATTATTATGTTATTTAACTATTGGGACACCACAAAGAACACTGAAGTCATTCCAACAATTCAAAAGCTTTTTCTCCACTCTCTTCATAGGCAGAAGAAACAAGTCAATAACCTGAAACACATTCCAGATTTCAGTAACTCAAAATACTACTATGGATTTCTGGGCAGGTGCAGAAATCAAACTGTGCACATCACACTGCAGGGCTGAGAAAGAGAACAATTATTTACTCACAAAGCACAATCTTCTACTGTACCTGGAGGATCAAGGAGTTTTAAGATCAACTTTAGTCAAGAGCACCAACTTCTCCTTTGCCAACCTGTGTCAGAATTTTAGCATCTTTTAACCACCATTTCTTTGTATTTATGACTGAATTATAGTTCAGTAAGACAACCCACTGAATCATCACACTTCCTCAGGATAAAAATTCTACAGGTTAACAGCATCTCCTTCCACAAATGTCCTTCAGGCAACAATGAAAAATGAAAGAGGCTACAGTGTGCTTATCATGGTGACATGAGTTACCTCTCTGAATAGTTTCCAGTGCAAAGCAGAACAAGACTCACAAGAGTCTTAGAGAAAAAAAAGGAAAAAAAAAACAGAAGAAATTTCAATTTACATGACATACACAGTAAAGACTTGCTTGGCTGTGTCAAAGAAATCAGCGGAGCTTCCAAGTATCAATAAAAAATAACTTCAGAAGAAAAGGGAAACCTTGATTCACAAAACAGTATTTGAAGGCTTTGAAAGACTTTCTGTGTGTAGCTGAACATTTGCTTTAAATTAATAATTTTTCAACTGCACAGCAAAACAGTTTCTGGCTACAGGACACAGTTTTCCAAAATGCTGGTTATTGTAGCAATGCTTCAAGAAATGAAAAGGCTAGCTGGTATCAGAAATCATAGAACTATTATTTACCTTTATTGAATCGTGATCTAGATGCTTAGCAAATAGAATGCAGATTAATTAAGTACTTTTATCTAAGGAACTTTGACTTTATAATAAGTAGTTTAAATATCAGCTGATATTTTCTTATTTCAAGCACTTCAATTATTATTAACAATAGAATGGGTGTTACCACAATGACAATTTCTCATGCCAGTGGAAAGAACTTTTAATATAAATTCATAATGACACCATTGTATGGACCTGATTCTAATCAGGAAAGCATGCTGTGCATCTGAAATTGGTGTTCATGAATCACAACCTGGCTTCCTACTGTGGATACCATTCCTGTTTCTGACATGTCTTCCAAAAGCAGCCAGTGGTGCTACCTGCATGCTGCCTTCGCAGCCAGCGTGTGCAAGTGCAAGAGCTGAAGCTTAAGCATTTCGACTTATTCAGTTAAGAGGTGCATCTCTTTACTCATTCCCGTGCTTTGCTAGATCAAAGTCCACCTCTCTAACAATGAAAATTGCACCTTTTCTGTGAAGGTAAGGCTACAGGCAGCATATATGAGTAACATGACACGGTCAGTACCAGCATCTCCAGTGCACACTGTTTCCAGTTACTGGTATGTGACTGGCCACTGGAGCAAGCCAGGACAGGACTACAGCTTAATTCAGAACAGTAACTGCTACATTTTGAACCCAAGCTTGGAACACGTGCTGGGTAAATTCCTCAGAAAGTATTTAGCCAAAGGTACAGACTGGTATGTCCTAAATCCATTCCCCAGCTGATGGATGACACTCAGAAGGTTGCTCCAAACAGAGGGGAGCTGGAGAAGAAACATCCGTACTCACAATTCCACCACTAGAGATGGCAAGCAAGGGAGGAATTGTGGCTAAGAAGACTCCCTCTGACTCTGGTGAAGTGTCTCAAATAGCTCCCCTCCTAGAGAAAGGCCTGACCAGTGGTGCCTTCAGGACTTCTAGATCTCCCCAGGCTTCAATACTTTTCAGGAAAGGTTTCTGCATGTGGGAGGCAGCAGTAGGTTGTGTAGGTGCTAGATGCCGTAGATTGAGACATTTTCTGTTGCCTTCTGCACATGACTCACCAAACAGCTCTTCACAGCTATTTTCAAATCCTAAATTTGCAAAGCAGACCCCCTTTGGCTAACAACCCAGCTAACTGGGGAAAAAAAAAACAACACACCTGTCTCATCCTGAGTACTGAAGCAGCAAATGCTTTCTGAACTTTATTTACAGAAATGGGACAATCATGGCAGTTCTTCTAGTTTTAGATCAAAATTTCCATCTAAAAATAGCACAGCAAATCACCACCATAGTACCTCAGCTTTCTCAGACACACAACCAAACCAGAGCACCTGTCTAGAGAGCTGCCCCAGCATGTCCCATAGTCTGCAAATGGAAATTATTCTGCATGCTGAATATAAACATTCTGTGTGTGCATGTATACATCTAGGCACATGAGTATTTCCATGCTGATACATCTGTATAATCCATCTTTTCTACATGAACTAAGCCAAACGGTGATCACAACGTGTTATTTAAATATCATCAGGGATTAGAAGGTTCAGAAAGACTCCAAATCCCATAAAGTGATTCTAAGCAGGATTACTTCCTGGCAGTGTGTGGATACATGTGTAAGCTGACTGTTCATTTGCATGACCTACATTGGCACATAAGGAAGAGCCCTCCTTAGACAGAATCAAATCAAATTGTACACTTCCCAGTGATGGATTCAAACTCACCTTCTTCCTTTCTTTGTCTTTAATGAACAAAAAGCAGAGAAAGATGAGAGAGAGACTTCAGCAGCTGAAACAAGGTGAAACTGCTGAGCTATAGGAATAAACACAGCGTTGAGCCAATGGCATTCAAAGCACTAACAGCAGGGCTAAATTGGAGAAAAAGCTAGTAAGGAACATGAATCTCAGGGCAGATACAAGGTCAAAGCAGCTGGTGGGAGAAAGCTAAGGTATAGGGAGCAGGGGTGGAAAAAAACCCACCAAGGTCTGTTCACATTCATAACATTCCCAGAGTATTTGCTATGCTCCTACCTCCTTCCTCCAATTCATATTATACTGCTTGCAACTAAAAGAGAAAAGAAATACTGCTAATTATAACGGTGCTGTATACACAGAGCAATGCCATTGCTATTCCTAACAGGCCAAGGGCAGCATCTTGTGTTATGCTGCTCAAAAGAGACCAAATAACGTAGTAACTCTGCGAAATCATACAAGCAAAACAAATGTCGTTTTCCATGCACAGAGCAGTTACACTTCTTCACACATATAATTTTCAATTACTAAAGAAACAGTGATGTCAAAAATAAAGCTGCCAAAACAATAAGGGACTGAAGACAGCTTCTAAATTCAGACTCACAACTCTCTTGTTTTGCATGAAGGCTGTAATAAAGGACTGTGGCACAAAAGCAGAAAGCAACATTAAGTGACCTGTGTGCTACACAGTCAGGTTACAGAGAAAAAGAGAAAAAGACCTTCAATTAATACCAGTGCTAGTTTCCATTCAGACTCCAGTATGCTTGAGAGTGACAGAAACCACTCCAGCATTTACAGGGTTATTGGGTTTTTTAGTGTTCAAGACAGAGCTGGTGGTAGACTATTTGTAACACAATGTCCAACCTGCCAAAAAGGGCTCTAACACTAAAAGGCAAGGAATAAAACGTGCTGGTTGCAGCATGTTTTCCTCTGCCCAGATTAAAAGCTGTTCAATAGAAGTATAATAGAATCTGTAAATCTACTCTGGCTCAAGAACAGTGTATCTGACATTGAAGATACAGAGCTGTCATAGTGGAGATAACCTGCACAGTGAACAGAAGGCATCTAGGTATGGAAAATGCATCATCTGACAGCATTAAAGTTTAAAAAAAAATTTAAACCAACATAAAAACTGGTCATAACACAGACTACTTTAAGCTTTACATTAAATAGGCAGTGTTGTGTATTATCTGCTTCTTCTTAAAAAGCGTGCTATAAGTAATTTATTTTAAAATTCTAATGTGCAATGAACACCCTCAGCCAGTGCCTGGCCCCACTCTGACACACGAGCCCACTGCTTCAGCAGTGGCACTGGTACATGCAGGGAAAGGCTCCTGCCTCTGGCATGTCTGGAAAGACCACCCAGTCCCTGTACAGAGGGGTTTGCAGTGCACTGCCCTGCATCCCTCATGCTGCTGCTTCTACTGGATGTGGTGCAAGAACTGCTTGTTCAAGGTTATTCCTTTGCTTCAGTGAGTTTGCAAAAACATCCCAGCAACAGGATTTGGGGCTTTACATGGTTTCTCTCTAGAAAAGCCTCCAAGACTGTTCTATAAATCCCCTCTCCTTTAGCACTCTTAACCCTGATACTTTCCACCAAAATAGTCCCTTGTGCTCCGGAGTCACTGCTCCTGTACCTCATCATAGCCCTCTCACCATTTCCTCTGCCAAACAAATTGAACCCCCCAAAAAGTAACACACCCCATGTTTGAGCAGCTGCTGTGATTTCCATGTCAAAAGTTTTCCCTTCCTCTATACCTTGTGTTGCCACTGCAGCTGAACCCCAGATGTTTTAGGGCCAGATCCTACAATCTTCAATACAGGCAAGAATCTTGTTGCCATTTTGGCAATTTTTACATTGCTAAGAGATGATCCCCATGGGGATTTGAATTTTAGCAATGCAGATGAACTCCAAAACCCTTCCCTCAGATACCTCCTTGTGGTACTGAAGATTTATAAGCTCAGACAAGACAAAGAAACAGAAATTAATAACTCCAGCACAAAGCATGGTAATACACAACCAGATCCAGCCCTGAAGCTCCTTTCAAATTCAGGCAAATGATACCCAACACGGACATGCTGAGAATATCAACAGAAGAAAACAGCCAGAAAATGCAACATGCCAATACAGGAAGATGCTAAAATTTTAGAGAACCTGTAATCCCAGACCTGCAAAACCTACAGCCAGATTTCATCATTCAATACGATGGGATTACATGGAATTATTACCTCAATTTTTGTCGCTCCTTTAGCAGTCCCATTCTATTCAGCATTAGCTGCAGGTTCATCAAAACAAACTAATGTTACAGATCAAACTTTCTCACTGCCTTGCAGAAGGAAAAGGTAGAGATTTAGGCTGATTAAGAGAGCATTTAACCCAGTAACTCTTGTGCAAAAAGGGACTGGAGGTTTGATCAACTGAATTAACAACTTCACTTTTGATATAGCAGAGAGAAATCTACAAACATCAAAACCAGGTTTTACTTAGCCCCTTAATATCTAACTTGCCCTAAGATGTCAGCTCTTCTCACAGATATTGGACATGAATCACAAATCCTGTGATTACACCTGCCAAGACTCCTGTGAAGAGGCGTAGGATTTCATCCCCCCACACACACTTTTTTGCTAGAGAAAGCTGCTTCCTGCTGAATACACATATCAGAACAAATCAGCAAGGTATTGACCTGTTTGGATGTCAAGTCATTAGTACAAATAGAAAACTTCAGAAATGCTGGAGAAAAGAAAGAAAAAAAGATGCTTTGCAATAAAGGCAAGAATTATGTGCATCTTGAAAGGTCATGCTCTTGTCAGAGCAAGAAAATTTATGGAATAGATGTACGTGGCAGGATCTTCAGATGCTTCTCAAACATAAAGAGGGTAAGATATTTTCAAACAACATTTGAAGCGGCAGGGGAAAATGCTGAGGGTCTCAGCAACAGAAAGGGATCTGCCAAGGACGATTGGGGTGCCGAGGCCTCACTGGCCAACTGCCCACCTGCACAAGGCTGGTGCAGAGGCAGAAGCCAACTCACACACTCCACTGGTCAGGCCAAGCCCTGCTGACAGGACACCCTCACTGGCAGGCCTCGATAACAGCTGAAAAGCCACAAAACCCAAAGCAGGCTGAGGCACAGCACTGCCAGCAGCGGTGGAGACTGACAGGTTCGTGGAGGTAGCAATTGGCAGCTGCAGGGCCTGATGGGTGGACAGAGAGAGCTCGCTGCAAACCAAACCCTCACTTAGCTAATTTAGAAGACAGGCAGGTGTGCTCTGACAAATACCTCACCCTGCACAAGTACAAACACATGCACACACACACTCCACAGATCATAGGATGTGCATTCAAAACACTGCCTTTCCTAGGATTTCTACTGTTGCAGATTTATAAAATTATTGCTTTAAGTTAGTATACAGCCTGCCAGTTGGCTGCATTTCAGAGCTATTCTAGCCCACACAGATAGGTTTTTTAAGGCACAAAAAAGTGTGGAAAAAAAAAGTCTGAATAACGCCATAATCTTGATGAAAGCTAAATAACCCAAACCCTTTTCTATTAGGAAAAAACGGGTATAGTAATCCCACCATTCTAAGAGCTGAACATTTTTGAAAGATGATGTCAAGATGTCTTTCTCTACCTCTCACTCAGAACCTATTTTATACCACTGAAGCACTTGCTAGAGTAGCACCAGCACATAGTCACCACCCTTCTTTTCATCCCAAAGCTGGTTTTCCCAAAACACCTTTCCCTCTCCAGCCCTTGAACAACAACGCTGACCCTCTTCCGACTAAACTGAAAGTTGAACCACTTATTGTAGTTGAGATATGGGAAGAAACTGCCACAACCACCACTTTGCAAGGAGGGGAAGCACAGTTCAGAACAATGATACTGATGCTACAAATGGCAGATTATTCAAAGGAACCAAAACTTGAACATAGCCATCAAACACCAAACTCTATTATCAGACACACTGTTATCAGACAATGCCATTGCCCCCAGAAGGTGACAAAATACACAAGGCAAAAGTTACCTCCTCTTACAAATGGCCCAGCAGACACATTCTTTTCCTCACAAGTGAAAAATGAGTGTGCTGCATCTTCAACCCCAGTATAGCCTGACCATGGCCCAACTGACAAACATGATCCACAGGGTGCCCAACAGAGTGAGACTTTTTACACATTTCTGACCTATGCTAAGCTGAGATCAGTCATAAAATCCAGGGCACAACAGCAGTCCCAACCACTCTTCTGGCACAATTTGCCCTACCTTACCCATCTCTGGCACTTAATAAAATTTCTCTTGCTAAATAGAGGAAATTCACCCTTCATCCCCCAGTTTTTGCCTTCTTGACCATCTCAACATCTTCCAGGTCAAAGAAGGATTCTCCCAGCCACCCTTTCAGACACAATACCTGCTGTTCTCTGACGTGCACCTTGGTTTTGACACTTGATGGGATCCATTCTCTTCCCTCTTGGCTCAAGGCAATCCCAGACTCTTGCACGCCTACCACCACACACCTCCGTAGCACAGTTTGATGCTCAGTGCCTGCCTTGCTTAAAACCTTGTTTCCAAGCCAAACTAACTGAAAATAGAAGCAGCAAGCAGAGATGGTGTCCAGAAAGGCAGACTGTACACAGCATCACCATCACCCTCCTTCTGGATCCAACCACTCCAACCAATCCCCAGGATCTGCACAGAATCAGCTCACTGAGACCTGTGTAATGCAAAGTCCTCCTGGCAAATTTGGCATCCCTTGGAGGCAATCCACAGTACCTTGAGCCCACTCAGTTCCATCTTAGCTACCTACTGACAGATTTTAGCCCTTATGTATGACTTATGTCTGTCATGCATTGCTAAGCAATAGACAAAGGCTTCTTCCCCTATCCCCACCCCACTTCATTCCCCTTTTTTTTTCCCCATTCTTCTCTATAACTCTGTATTTGATACTCTAAGCACTGACTCTCGCCAGTGCTTAGAGTATCCTGCTGCTCTCCTGACTCTTCTGGCCAGGAGTTGTGCACAGAAACCTGCCAGGCAACAGTGACAGACCCAAGCTTCCAACCCATCCCTTGCACCAACAAGCACAACAGGGCAGGCTCACTGTGATCCTGAGATGAGCTCTGAGTGCCTGTTCCTCTCCACAGAGCACTGAGGCTGCATAAAAGGGGCTTGAGATAACATCTTCAAAAGTGTATCTCTGTGTCTGCAATGGCATGCAGGCTCTTACTTTTTATTAGACAAAAATCCTTTCAAAATTGGTAAATTAATGACTATATGCCAGGCTTAGGGCTCTACAGACAGAAGCAGAAATCCTAACAGGGCTTGTTCCAAATTTGCTGTGCTAGTAATAACTCTACAAAACCAGAGAAATGAACACAAAAATCATATTTTATTCCCATTTTTCTTTTTTATTTTATTGGAGGATATATGGATTTTAATGAAATACTAAATTCAGTGGCAGGGAAGATTTTTAAAACATATAGCAGTAACACATCTTAAACTTACTTTTTTATGGAGTATTTTTAGAAACCCCTCCAAAACAGATCTCCAGCTCCCATGGTTGCCATGAAATGCCAGCATTTGACAGTTTCCACACAGTTCTCTCTCAGACAACAGTTTCTGTCTATAATTAGGACAATAACTTGTAAATCTGAAGTGGCTGTTGGTAAATGGTGGCACTTTAAAGACAGGTTACTTGAAGTGATCAAGGTCTGAAAGAGCAAGGTTTGGGGGTGTCCTCCCAGTTTTGTTCAAAACCAGAACACTGTAGTCACATCTATACTCCTTTTTTTAAAAAAAATTTAAACTGAAATAAGAAATCAGTGAAATAGAAATGTGAATCCATTAACTGATTTTTATTTTTATTGTTACACAAGGCAAATTTTGCCCAAAGATTATTTACTGATTTAAGTTACTTTTTTGAAAAGGAATCACTGAATGAAATGAGGGTATTTCTCTTCCCTTGCAGAAGCTGGCAGTAAATTGGATACTTCCTCAGCAGCTTTCATGGATGAGCAAAGTCAGAGGAATCACACTTTTTTTCCTGCTCCATCCTTTCCCCTTTTCTGGTCATTTATCCCAAGATTGAAATAATCCCAATAAGTTCTCATCAGTGGACATATTTCTTAGCCTGTAAAATCTTGACATTTCAATGTGTTACCATTTCTCATTGGAACAAAAAGAAATACAGTTTTTTTTTCCCCCCCTCAGTGAGGAATAAATGTACATCCACATGTATGAGCCAGCAGACAAGACAATTGATCTGGGAAGTGTGGGAAAAGGACATACAGCCTTTGATATTACCAGCTGCTCTCCAGCATCCCATGAAGGTCTCCAGTCATCTCTAGTAAGGAAAACTGTCTCAGTTTATTCACGTAGACCTGTATACACAAGCATATGTGAACCTGAAATCGTATGTCACTCACATTTTGTTCTTTTCTTCTCACATGCAGCCTTCATCCAGGTAGCCAGATTGCATTGTGGGCTGATTGTGTTGTTATTCAGAAGTGGCAAGGTGCTAGAAATCAGATGTTAGTAAACTTTGNGGCAAGCAACTTCTTCTGATGCTCAGAAAGCAAAGGTATTTTACAGTGTAAGAACCAATTCCTAATTTAATGACTCCTCAGTGTTCCTAAAAGAATTGCAATTTTGAAAATGTATGAAAGAAAATACACCGGACATG